>APFE031038271.1:6962-32716 GCA_000404065.3 Pinus taeda
CAAAGAGAAAAAGAAATATGAAACAGACCTTTAGTTTGAGGAAGTTTTGATCATTAAAACTGACCATAATTCACTCAATTTAAACATTCATCTTTGTCAACACTTTCATGTAACTTCAAACCTAGATTTTGTATTCCAACTCAGTCCTCTTTCAGCAAACTGGATAAATTTCTTTACTTGTTCAATATTCCAAGCAGTGCATCTTTGGAAGCCATAAATTTAGTAAATAAATATATAGTGCAAATGCTAAACAAGTGTTTTAGTATTGAGAAAGAATCGGTGGAGTGGGACAAGCAAGCAAGAGTGAATGTAAAGCCAACAAAAAATATTTTCTAAGGCTCAAGAGAGAGGAGGAAATGCGTGCATGTTTTGAACACCCGTGCCATGTTCAACCAGTTCACTGTGTATTAATTAGAAACCATTTTTCCTAATGCAGTCAGTGAAATAGGGTCTCGAAGAATCTTTGATTTCTCTCAAATGGTTACGACATTGAGGAAACCATTTCTGGGTTATCTAAATCACCCTGTTCCCAAAAAAACCAAAGTATCGATTTTCCTAAATTTGTTTTAATTTAGCCGAAACTTGTGTTTAAAAATAGACATTTTTCAGTTGTTACGCATTTCTGGCAAATGCTCAGATAACTATTGTGGTTGAATTTTTTTATTTTGCGGGTTTTTTTGTTGGTTTCCATCAAGAATAGTCCATCCAAGACCTGTCCTCACCTCCCTAGTGTACTATTTCTTTTTCTCCCTTTGTGTGGGTAGTGTTTTTATGGACCTTCTCCTCTATAGATGCCTTGGCTTTGTCCACTTTCTCCTTGGTACTTGCTGCCATGTTGCTCATATTCTCCTTGGTTGTAGCGGCGGCATTCAATGTTGAGAGGTGAAGATCTTGCAGATCCTCAGTTGATTGCTAGATTTAGTAAACGAGAGTCATAGCTCCATATACATAATTATTATATTTTCAATAATTTGACTCCTTTCAAGAAACAACAATGGTTCATTGAATTCGCCTCATACGATCCATTAGTTGAACCACAATCCAGAAAATTATAACAAGAGCACCACTATTGTTTTATGCAAATATCAGGATCGGATTTGAAAACAAATATGTGGTGCAAATAAATATTGAATTGCAAGCAGAAGTTGAACTACATAAATCCAGATGATTACACTAACATGCAGAGTATATTAGTCATCCAAGCCTAAGATCTCGATGATATATGTTTTAATCGTAGGTTAAATGTCAAAGCCCAGTCGTGTAAGCTTCGACCAAATGCTTCAGTTCTGTTTCTCAACCTCTGTTTTTTCAAAGCCACACATAATGTTTGCATCAATCCGTTGTACTGACAGTTGGTTTTATCATATGTGCTTTATTAATTTTGTTTGTTTTGTTTTTATTTGTGTTTTTATATTTCCTTGTCTATTTTTTTTTAAATGAAATTATATATGTTATATTTCCAAAAAATTAAAAAAAATTACATATGTATTTCATTAAACAAAACAAAATAAAGAAAGTGCATTTGGATTTTTTTTTTTAATTAGATTGAATTAAATCAAATCATGAAAACAAAAATTAGCTATAGAATTTGCATTTTCGTAGCTAAATAATTTTTATGATATACTAACAAAACAATTTCTTTTTCTAATCCCTTAGGTCACACGAAGTGTAGAAGGAGAGCATACTATTGAGATTTATTTTGTTAGCATAGTCAAGATTTTCTCAATCGATTCCTCTGTAAATTTTGCAAAAATAAAAAGAAAAGGCTTGATCTCATACCTTAAATTATCGTTTGTGATCTTCACTTTGCTCCTTGTCTCAACCATTTGTTATTCAAATTCCTACAAACTCAATAGAATGATCTTCTTCTGCACCACAAAACAACATTTATCTAAAAACTATAAATATAAAATATATAGATATATATAATATATATATATAATTTCCTACCTATCTAAAAACTATTTTTTTTATTTTTTAAGTATATTCATGTTTCCAATGAAGCCATTTACGGATTAGAGTTTTTCAAATGCTCATATCCCAACTTGAAAAATGTACCTGATTGTTTGTAAGGATATGAAAAGTTGACTTGACCTTTTGGTTTGCCGCAAGAATCTCTTGAAGAATTGATGAATATTGTGGCGTAACCTCTTCTTGATACCATTCCTCAATGTAGTCTTTGGGCTGCATTCTAGATCATTTGTCCATAAATGGTTAGTATCGAATTTTTATATTTTTTATAAAAATGATATGCAGCTAGATGATTTATGCATCTACATGCTTTAATCATACATCTAGAAAAAAAGAGTAAAAATGAACTCTAGACTAAAAGCTAGTTTCTATACACACTTTCCCACCAATGGCGCCAAAATGTTGAGGCAAATTAATTACCTATCATTTAATTGTCAACCTGGGGGTTTCATAAAACTTGCGAAGCATGCGCGCACTATATATGCTAGAAATTAACTTTCAATTTAGATCAATCTAACTATGAAATCAAATAATGAAAAACCAAATTCACCTATTCTAATTCAACAATCAACTCAAAATAAAATATAATACAATTATAGTACAGCACGCAGAATTGAAATCTTAATCTTTAAATATTGTAGGAATTAAAAAGCACACCACTCTTTTAAAAATGAAAGCAAAAACAATCATTCTTGACCTCTCACACAGGAAAAGATATGAAAGAAAATAAAAATAAATGCTCTTAACTTCTAGGTAGAAAGCAAATAGAAACAATCACTCTTAACCTCTCACACAGGAAAAGATATGAAAGAAAATAAAAACAATTGCTCTTAACTTCTAGGTAGAAAGAAAATAGAAACAGTCACTCTTAACCTCTCACACAAGAAAAGATATGAAAGAAATAAATCTTAATCTATGAAAGAAATAAATCTATGTCTGTGAAAAACAATAAATCTTACACATTGTTGGTGGCCAATCCAAAAGCATGAGAAATGGCAAGTTGAGAGGTTCCAAATGCAAGCATAACCAAATCAAGGTGGACATCACTCATGAGCATGGTGCCAAATCCAAATTCTATATTGAGAACATGATCATTTCCCCAACTTTACACATGCCTTCAAAGGAAAAGACTCTCTTATTTATATAAAAACATAAGAAGCTACCCTATTTAATGAGGATCCACTAAAATCTCGTATAGTTACAACCAAATAGCTCATAATGAGACACATATCATGAAACTCAAGCCACATATATAGATACATGAAACCATCTTAATTTCCTAGTTTTTAATCATAAATTCATTTTAAACACATAAAATAAATAAATTTGGTAAATAAGGATCCTAACCCATATATTTATGAAAATAGTGGCTAATGAAAGATTATATGGTTATGGAGTTCCAACATGTGAGTGAAACAGTGGTGATAAAGGTGAAAGTGGATGCCATTTTAAAGACATTTTGGAGGCCCAACAATAGGTACAAGTACAAGTGGTGGTACAAGTATAGGTATAGGTAATGGTACATGTACATGTAGTGGTATAGGTATAGGTACAGATGTAGGTGCACAGGATGTGGACTATCATCTCATGATAGATTGATTGGTTAGATTTAGGAATAGGATATATGTGTCAGATAGTAGTGAGCTCATGAAGGTGATCTTGAGGGAGTTTCATGTGAAGCCATATTTAGGTGACCTAGGTTATCAAAAGATGTTTACAGCAATGAAGAAATTCTATTATTGGTCGAATTTTAAGAGAAAAGTAATAGTGTTTGTGGTTAGGTGCTTGGATTGTCAGTAGGTGAAGGAAAAGTGTAAGCATCCAGGTGGGTTGCTATAGCCAATTCTTATTCCAGAGTTGAAATGGGAGGTAATTTCCATGGAATTTATCATAGGGTTTTCGAGGACAGTGAGACAACATGATTCCATCATGGTAGTGGTGTACATGTTGAGAAAGGTAGCGCACTTCATTCTAGTGAAGTTACATTCTCAACGAATGATGTAGCATAGCTCTTCATCAGGGAAGTGGTTATCTTTCATGGAATTCCAAAGAAGATTGTGTTAGGCAGGGAAGCGAAGTTCACTTCCAAGTTTTGGAAGGAGTTATCTGTGGGTTTGGGCACAACGTTGGCCTTCAGTACATCTTATCATCTGCACACAGATGGAAAGACAGAAAGGGTCAACAAGATATTGAAGGACATGTTGAAGATGTATGTGATGCATTAGCAATAGAAGTGGGAAGAGCACCTTCCACTGGTAGAGTTCGCTTACAACAATGGGTACTTGGAGTCACTGAGGATGAGTTTATTTGAGGCATTGTATAGGCGAAGTTGTAATACTCCCATTAGTTGGAGTGATCTAGTTGACTGGGTGTTGATTGGACCAAACATATTGGCAAGCATGGAGTGGGAAATGCAAGTAATCAAGAAGAATTTGAAAGCAGTGCAAGATAGGAAAAATAACTATGCAAATCAAAATAGGTTGTTTAGGGAGTTCCAAGTTGGGGAATAGGTGTACTTGCACATCAAACCAGAGAATATCTCCTTACGGGTTGGATCATGTGTCAAGCTGGCACCCCAGTTTTGTGGACCTTTCAAGATTATTGAGAGGTGTTGGCCAGTAGCCTGTCCAGTTGTACTGCCTTCGATAATGAAATTCCATGATGTTTTTGATGTGTCATTTCTTAAGAAGTATGTTAAAGATGATGATCATGTGATTGAGTGGTATGAATTGTAGGTGGAGCTAGAAGGATAATTCTGGCTGGAACCACATTTCATTTTACAGAGAAAGATGCTCATTTTATGGAACCAAGCAATTGAGCAAGCCAAAGTGCAATGGAAGCACTTTGAGGCTAATGAAGCTACATGTGAGATGGTGGATCATATGTGGCCTATGTATCCATCCTTAATCATTGGTTGAGTAGATGTTTTGGTATATATCTTTGGTATATGTTTTTGGTACATGTTTTGGTGATGTTTGGTGTATGTACATTATGTATATGGATGTAAATACTGCCATGAGCTATGTTATAAAGCTCCAATAAGTGGTATGGGTGTCATGTCATTATGACATTATACTTGTTATGTTGTCATGTTCGTTTGCTTCTAGTAAGATGATCATTGCAAATACTACAAGGAGCTAAGTTATAAATCTCCAAGGGGATATTTTTCTTACAACAACCTTGTTGTTTGTAGCTGTTGTTTAACACCGAGAACAGTGTTCCCCCAAGGGGGAGGGTTTTGTAACACCCATTGTAAAAATTCCATATAATAAAAGTTAATAAAGGAAAAACAATAACCACAGTCTATGGGACGCTTATTCCAAGTTGAATTTTGGGCAAAATCATAGTGATGGGGATCACTGGTGGTTAATTAATACATAAGGAAATTCGAAATGCAATGGCAAAGGATTGTTACACAGTATTTTGTCACACCTCCTGCACTTCCCTGTGACATACGCCAAAGTGCTTGAAACATGACCATTATGTAGTGTACTCATTCATATATGTAGTTTAGATCCTCCCTAAGACATTGATTGGAAAATTCCTTGAGCTTCCCTTGAAGGAAATAGCTCGTAAACCCTAATTTGAGGATCATCGCTCTTATGAGGCCAAAAACCGCGATGATCGCATGTTGCACTATGATAGACCCATGATGAAATCGCTCTATTTTCTCATATAACCATGATGATCCCAAAAAGGTAATTTTCCCAAATAGGATGAGAAGCTTCGTGATCTAGAAGCTTCCAGAGTGGCAAGCTGGAGGTTGTTTCGCATAGATGAGGTTGAATCCTCTCATCTTAGCCTCTTTGTCTTATCCTTATGAGCTACCTCCTTGAGATGAGGGCCTAATCCTATCTTTGGAGAAGTCCTAACTCCCTGTCCTAGTTTATAAATTCATTCTCTCCCATTCCCAAATGGTTGGTCAAGTTAGAGGTTGGGTTGGTCTATGTCCATTTGCACCTCCATCTTGAGCTTGTGCTTAGAGGTTATTCATTAGACTTGGAGAAGGAGTTTTTGGAGAGTTTCTTGGATTGTACTTGGATTACCACACAAGGAGATCCTTTCAACATCAAGGCTATGGTTGTAATCTTCCCTTTATTCTTTAAATAATATACAACTATTGGTTCATCTTCCCAAAATATATATGTTCATTTATGTATTAGCTTGGAATTCCTTGATCAGCTAAGTAGGTTATTATTGGTTTTTTATTGATTTTTGGCATGCTTTGTTGTCTCTTGATCACTTGTGTAGGTACATAAGCACTGAAAGAAGTAGGAACAAGTCCGTAATGTAAGCAGTCTGAGGATTTCAACAAAGGAAATCAGAATAGCATCAAAGCGAGGTAGGTCATCTCTCTCATTCTATTTTTCAATTATAATCTAGGAATATATCTAGTTGATTGTCACTTCAGTTGCTAGACCCACTCATTGGGCTAGAGGGATTGTCTCTATCCATAAAGAGTATTAACCTTGTTAACAAAATGGTGACTCCACTAGGGAGCCTATGACCCTTTCGTTCCAATCTTTCACCCTGATATTTTGACTAGTTTGACCAACCGTCAATTTTTTGGCTTGTCTACATCAGTATGGTTGTATACCATTGCTGATTACTACCTTAGAGTGCTAAGTATAGATTGTTTCTTGGAATATTTTTATTTTTTTCCCATAGTTTGCACCCATCATGGGTTTATCCTTTATAGTCGCGATGGCATTGCAGTTTTTACCTTTAGAGTTGTGATGATCATGATTTTTACCTTTACAGTCACGAAGAAAAAAAAAATCTTCATTTTTTGGTCATGCTAAAATCATCACTACTTTTTCTATACAAAATAGTGATGCCATCCCGCGTTTCCCTATGCAAAGTAGTGATAATCATAGGTTTGGGTATGTAAAGTAGCGATGATCCTTGAATATGAGAATTTTTAAGATTCTTCCTTAAAATCCAGTTTGAATTGACCCCTAAGATATTATCATATCCTGAATGCTTGGATTTGCCAATGTTTTGATTGATTTCCTTGATTAATCTGCAAAATTTGTCTCATTGGCTTCAAAGTGAAAGCTGACTGAATTCTAGGGTTTCTAGTCATTGGTGATCATTTTCTGCTTATTGGTGTCATTGAGATGTTTGTTTTTCTGATTGGTTGAGTGTTGTCTTTTGTAGAAATCATTGAGAACATCTTTTTGCATCTGTTTTAGCTTGTTTTTTGAAATTTACTTTTCCTAGAAATGCATTATATTAGCTACATTGAGAAGTTATTTTTTGAGATTCATCATTGAGAATAGATCACATTCTTTGATGATTGAAAGCTAAAAATTGTATTACGTGCATAAAATCGTTCAAAACGAAAATAAAAGCATAACTCATATAAGTGCATCTTCGTAAAATAAAACCATTTTTCTTTCAAAAAAGTTTCATTTAAGATAGTGAAAAGTGAAAACAATTTTTACTTTTGGCATTACATTTGAAAGACGAAAATGAAAGTTAGTGGAAGGCATTTTTGCATGATGCATTATTGATTGAAATTTCTTCCCTTGATTAGTTTAGCTTTCATTGAAACAAATGTTTTCCTTTTCTCATATAGTTGCATCATAGGTGTTCAGGTGACATTGTTTTGAACCTCAAAACTGAAACATAAATGAAGTTCAACTTAAAATCTATCAGCTTACCTAAGGAGCATTTGAAACATTAACTTTCATACTTAGTGGTCTAGGCTATAGACGTGTTGCGGTGCCTTTAAAACTTAGCAGTGGTCATTCGCTCTTGCATTAGTCAGTGTTATCACGGACTTGTGCTGCTCATACCATTGAGTATATAAAGGGAGACCCTCATAGGATGAAAACCTTTATCATAGGAAGTTGAGTCTGCCACCCTGTAAACGTGATACACCAAACACAACATTCGTGGAGATTTCCTGTACGTACATCAAGTCCTGGTAAATTTATTTCTTGGGGTGTATATTGTAGTTCACGGTTACTTGGTACTCCTTTTCCCTAGAGTTACCTGAGTGGTCATTTCGATCCTTTCTAACTCTTAAATTTGAAAAGATCATTGAGAAACTTGTCCTTTCAAGCTCGTTAAACCAACGAAAGTGACTAAAGTCACATTTTCATCCTTTTCTCAACTCTTAAAACATGAAATGGCAAATTGTTTGTTTCAAATTCTAGAACTAATTGACTGTGGAACAACATCCTTCCTATGGAAATACTCCTTAGTAGATCTTAGGTTGATACAAATGGCAACATTTCCTCAGTCTACCATTCAAGGAAACCCATTTGATGGAAATCCTAATCATTTTCCTTCTTTTAGAAATATTGGTGCTCCCTATATCGCAACGTTTTCCCTTCCTAGATTGACCATTGGTCTCCTAGTTTGGTTATCTTTGACCTTGGTGGTTCTGAGTGTTCCAACTGCTTTTCAACTAAGTTATCCTCCACCTAAACAACATCAACCTTATGTTGATCCTAAAGTTGACCCATTTCCTTCTTCACCTATTTATTCACCTCAATCTTCCTCTGCGCTTGCTAAAAGTCTAGATTCTAGTAACTAGGAAGCTAAGAAGAAGAAGAAGAGGATGATGAAGAAGAAGTAACCAAAAAACTATTGTTACAGATGCAACTAATGAAGAAAAATATTCCAACCATCCTTGGAAAGTAAAATCCCATACATGTTATGTAAGGGTGGCAACCTTCTTCGAAATTAACTTGGTATTTCCAAGGTCTTAGAAGTGTGGTCCATAGGTTCACATTGACCTTTGTCATTAGCCTCTAGTGATCATGCTAGTGACAAACCCTCAACTAGTCAAGCCTATGGGAAAGAGGGAAAAGTAAAATTTCCTTGTAAGTTGTGTGAAGGTGATCATCTCATTCATCTTTGTCCTCTTACAGATGAAGCTTCCAAAGAGTTGGAAAACCTTACAGCTTCTCAACCTCGTATTTCGAATGGGTATCGAAAGCTTTCCCCTTATCCTTCACTAGTTGATCTAGTGATTGATCAAAAGTCATCTTTGGTCAATCCCACTCTCTCTGAAAGTGAGTCTCATGAGCCCATTCTCAACAAACCATTAATTGAGAAACTAGTAGACTTGACTCCACATTCAGTTAACCATACCTTTCCAGTAGAGAGTGAACCTCATACTGCTCAAGTTCTTCTGGCTTCTTTAGTTTCTAATGAAATAGAGGGAAATATTCTTGTTCTTGAGGTGCATGAGAGCATTTATCCTCTTCCCATAGTGCAAGAGAATAGTTCTCATGTTCCTATCACACCCCGTCCAAGTATTTTAGTCACTTCTTTTGATGGAGTCGACTGGTAGGATATTGTCTTCATCTTACGTGCCTTTCTAGATTAAAGTACAAGCTTACCATATGGTTGTACCTCACACAGTCATCGACGAGGGTGCATCTATTAACATCCTATCCTCAACTGCTTAGTGAGCTTTAGGTTCTCCTCAGCTTGTCCCCTTCACTCAAAATCTATTAGCTTTTAACAAAGGAACTAGTAAACCATTAGGGATCCTTCCTAAGTTGCATATTACTTTGGGACGAAAGACTGTCTATATATACGGGATGGTTGTCCAAGGCATGTTGAATTTTAATCTACTCCTTGGCCATGACTATCTTTACATCATGGGAGCTCTTGTCTCCTCCCTCTTTCAAGTGATTTGTTTCCTGCATGAAGAAAACATTGTGATCATTGATCAACTTACATTCATTGGTAATGAATCAACTCTTGATCGACCATCATCCCTAAGTGGTTCTTATATGCAAGCAGTATCACCCCCACCACAGGTTAATTATGTGGCCACCTGTTCCATGCCCACATCTACTGATAATCTAGAAGGCGATGTAGTACACCATGTACTGGGGGTATTGGAGCCCAATTTTTCATTTGCATCCCTAGACATGTATCCCTTCCAAAGTGTTTTTCTCCCATCTGATGAGAACCTCTTGGAAGCCATGGCCTCTTTTAGTCTGTGATCCAGGGATATGGAGCAAAGTTCCCTGTCTTGTGTCAATCTTGTTAAAAAATGAAACAAGGGCCTTGGAGCAGAGTTCCCTGTCTTATGTAAAGCTCATTAAAAAATGAAACAAGGAGCTTGGAGAAAAGTTCCCTGTCTTGTGTCAAGCGCCTTAAAAAATGAAACAAAGGACCATGGAGCAAAGTTCCTTGTCTTGTGTCAAGCTCGTTAAAAAATGAAACAAGGGCTATGAGGATAATTCTTTTACTATGCCAACCTCGTTAAAAAATAAAATAGGTATCCATGAGCATAGTTCTTCTACTTGTGTCAAGCTTGGTAAAAAATGAAATAAGGTGTCATGAGAATGGTTGTTTTCTTGTGTCAATCTAGTTAAAAAATGAAGCAAACCCCCTTCCAATTCGAGTCTTTGATTAGATCTCATAAAATCCCAGTCGATTCTTTCACTTGATCTCATAAGTGAACCTTCTTTCCATCTGCTTAGGTGAATGAAATGAAGCTTGGGGGCATGTACCTCGAATTGAGTCATTATGCTAGGGACATTCAAACTTATCTCAAGCATAGTTTCTCTTTGTTTCAAGCTTGTGTAAAAATGAAACCAAATTCAAGCATAGATTGTTTCCGTTTCAAGCTTATGTAAAAACCAAACCAAATCCAAGCATAGTTCGTCTCCATTTCAAGCTTGTGTAAAACTGAAACAATTCCCACTTTACATCTCGTGATTGCCATTTTTATTAGCCGAATTTTTTTTCCAAATGAGCCTCGGTTCTTTCACTCCATCGTCACCATCTCTTTAGTCGATCATATGCTTTCACTTCATTGTTTTCCCTATGCCTGAGGAACATCTGTGATAAGTGGTCTTATTGGCTAGCCTCTTAACCTTTACATGTTTTGAGTAGTTACCTCATGACCAAAACCAGTTCTTATCCTTTCATACCACTTGTTCCTCCAAGTGGAGTCATCTTTCAGCTCTTTTCAAACTCCAGAAATATGAAAATATTTTCAAGTACTTGTCATTTTGAACTTGTTAAAGTAAATGAATTGACGTCTACTTAGTATAAGTTTAACCCTATTCCGGACTGAGATAGACTATTGCACAAAAATGGAACACATTAGTCGAACATGGCTAGTGATGAGCCTCATAAATGGGTAATTATATGGACTCATTTTACCTCCTAACCTAGTCAAATCAACCATTCTCTTAGCTTATTGTATGATTTTCTGATTATATTTATGCTTATAGGGTGAGTTCAGTTAGTTATGATGCCATCTAGTTTAACATGTATTTAATGCAAATTATTGATGGATTTCGAGGTTAAAGTCAAGGATCCAATGGTCAAATTGTGGCAATAACTTGAAGTAGACAGAGGAGAGGACTTATAGGAGGGAATCCCCCTCATTTATTACTCCTCACTTTGAATTCCCCTTCATTCAACTCGGAGTACAAGCAGCTGAATCATGCACTAGAAGGCAGCCGAGAAAGTGGAGGATGACTGATAGTTCTCTCATGTTTTGGGAGCCGAGGCTCCCTGATTTTAAGGAAGTTGTTGGTAGCTTCAGATGTACAAGTAGAGAGGCGTAGGGTCTCACTAGGGTTGGATTTTTTGATTATGTAAACTCTGCTCAAATTTCGAGCTTATTATTTTGTGACAGTTTCATGTAATCTTGCTATTGTTTTGATAATGAAGATGGAATCCTTTTTGAGCTAGAACTGAGTTACCTCAGAGGGGTGAAGCTCTTGGGTTAGGGCCCAGTCCAAGTAGCCAAGCTTCTCTTCACTTGCATTTGTATTCTTTACTTCAGTTTGTAGATTAATTTTCTGTTAGATGTCTTTTTCTTATTGTTAGGAATAGGTTGCTTTTGATGATTTAGTAGCTTGATTCCATTTATGCTTTCTTTAGCAGGTTAGGCAGTGATCAGAAAAGATTCAAAAGGCTAGAAATAGTGCCTTGGCCTCTCTTCCTCCCTCTAGGACCATGAATTGAGGAAAAGACTCTCTTACTACCCCAAAAACACAGATTTTCCACATTCCTAGGACTTCTAGTGTTTGCAGCTCTTTAACAGGTTGATAGTCCAGTTTTGCTTTGCTTTATATATTCTTTATCATGTTCACTTCATAATTTTCAATATTCCTCTTTCATGCTTTCCTTTCTTGTAGCATTTCCCAACATTTTCTTCTACACATCATAGTTTAGGCCATTTCAAAACCATGTTTTCCTAGGATGCACTCATTTCATTTGTTGCTTGATTTTCTTGGTTGATTGTCAGTTCCTATGCAGCAGATCTCTTCTAGTAGTAGGTCAGCTTATTAGCAATCACATCCTCCATCTAATCCATGCCCTATAGGTCTCCCAAACCTCACGTCAATTCTGCCCTAGTTTCCTTCATTTTTCATAGAACTTCTTCCTCTCTCCTTGAGCAAATTCAATCATCTTTCTCTCTCCTGGTGACTCATGGTAGACCTTAGGAACTCTAACACCTCATTCCAAGATTCATCCATATTTTCTACCCACTCTCACACCCTCATAATAGTGGAAATTTCTCTCAGCCTCCTCCTGTAGCCCCCATGTAGTTTCCCTATTTTCCTCGTGTAGTTTTCCTGTGTCCTCCTATAGTTTTTCCTGTAGGATTTCGTTTGAAGGCCGAGTGTGGGAAAAGCCTCCAGAAGGCCACCTAAGACCTCCTAGGACCCATCCACACCATCCTACATCCTCCCAAGCTCCAAAACCACCCTCCAATGCCACCTGTTCGCTGCCACACTCACACACAATAAATTAGATGCATGATTAAATTCACATAAAAATCCAAAAATATGTTTTTTCTTATTTACTTCCATAAATAGCATGGAAGATGTTGTTTACTTCCTTGAGTAGGTAATGGCATTTCTTTCATGGTTTTCATAGTGTTTTTGGCAAAAGTAGAATTAGCTTGTTAATTAGGCTTCATTAGGTTTTTCTTTACATTCCAGTCTTTCTCCTTTCTGCAATTAGAATAGCATTTGTAGGGTAATATTTCTTTCATTTCATCACACACAGAAGCTTCTTCTAAAATCTATAGAAGTTGGCTTGAGCTCCTAGTGATCTCGCACCAGCTGACCAAGTGACAACCTGCAGTGAGAACTAGTACTTGTGCATACAACACCGACACTTCCAAGTTTTTTACGAACTACCGAGCTGATAAAAGTAAAGTTGGAACCCTAGGAGTTGCAGCATTATTGCTGCAATATTGGTGCTCACCACTCTTTGGTTTTGATGCCGGGGAAGCGTTAGAGTATTCTATGATTACTGATTTCTTCTATTTCCTATTGCAACATTCTACTAATAGTTTATTTCAGCAAAAGTAGACTAGTCATTTCTTTTCTTTTAGTTCTGCATTTCCTTGCTTTCCTTTTCAATTATGCAAATTTTCATTCAACAAGTTCATTTCAGCTAGTTGCAATTTGTTTCTTTCAATCACAAGTTCAGTTTCTACAGGTACCATCAGAGTGGGGAAAAAGAAACAAAAAAAACCAACCAAAAATATTTCCTTTCATGCCTCGTAGGAATAGAGATAACTCAGGAAAAAAATTTCCCAACATCCCCACTGCTTCACACAGCCAACCTTCTCTCTTCTTCAGTGGCTGCGACCAAGAAGAACCCTTAGGTGAATAGCCGGACATATTTGAAGAAGCTATAGGGGAAGAAGAAGAAGAAGAAATTCCTATGGAGCCAATGGCTGAAAACTGAAATGATAGGGGAAATGGAGAAAGAATAGAGGGTACCTTTCCCATTCGGGAGACCAATGGGGACACCAAAATGAAAAATATAAGTCCGTCAACCCTACTTCACTTCCATGGTCTGAATACAGAAGATCCTGACACCTTCTTGTTTGAGTTTGCTATCATCTGTCAAACTTATGACTATGCAGAAGATGAGCAAAAATTGAAACTGTTCCCTTCCACTCTCAAGAACGCAGCATTACGTTGGTTCATGGGATTACCTGGCAATAGCATCACAACTTTGGCTCATATGCAGCAAGCCTTTAACAACAATGTATTGAGACTATTGTAGGTCAAAATATGCCAAAGAAGAAATCTTTTGAGTGACCATGGGAAGTGATGAGTCCCTGGAAGACTACGAAGAGAGGTTCCAGCTCAATTACGAAAGGGTTGGGTATATACTTGACCCTGAGTCTCTGAATTTGGTCCTACTCAGGGGAATCTGGAAAGACCTTTTAGACACCCCCCATCTACTGGCCAGGGGAGACATTTACCGACTATCCTATGAGGTTATAAAGACTATTTTTAGAAACCATTATAGAGTAGCCAGAAAGAAAGGTAGGGGGAGTCAACCCATAGCCAATACCTCTTCTTCCAATTCATCCATTAAAGGGGAAATTGGAAGCATGTTGGAAGACTTCAAGAGTGAGATGTTGCAGACTCTTGCCATGAAAATGGATACCTTACATATCAAAAGAAAACAAGAGGAAGTAGAAAGGGCTTTGGCCATTTTTTCCCTAGATGCACTAGGAGGCATCCTAGGAATGAATGCCCATTGAACTCTATAGAGGTATGTTCATTCTGTGAAGAAAATAATTCTACATATAAGTGCCCTTCCTTGCCCGGACTTAAAGCTATATACCAAGGGGCTGAAGGAGGCACTAAATGGATCTATTACATAAACCAAAGGACGTCGCCTGGACCTAGACCATACCAGCAGGGATGAAAGGGACATCTCATGCATACTACAACCTAAACCAAGTCAACTCCATACCTTCTTGGGGCCCCCCTGCTCATCCTTCTTGGTCCATGCCTCCTCCTTGGTCCTTCACATCTCAATATCATGGCCAACTAGCCACTCATTCATTTCAACCCTATGCTGAGATGAAACCTCAGTGGAATGCATATCATCGGGGGTGGAGGCCCCAATACAACTCTCTTCCTGCTCTTTTGCCTCCACCACCTACCCAACCACAATTGTTACCTTCTACTCCACCAAGGCAAACCCAAATACCTGTCCAACCAAATCTGAACCCAAACAATAGAGAAGCTCAGCAAGTGTATAGTGGGGAACCATCATGCCCAAATTATGTTGTGGAGATTAAAGAAATTAACTTGTGATCTGAGAAAGTTCTCCCAAATAGACAGCCTCCACCCAGGGAGGTTGAGGAAGATAAAGTGGAAAGCGAACCTAAAGAAAATCCACCTTTTCCTGAGAGACTATCCATGACAATCTAGCCTACCCCAGAAGAGACTGAACTCCTAGGAGAATTGAAACATTTATGTGTGAAGATACCATTTCTCCAAGCCATAAAAGATGTGCCTATCTACAATAGGTTGATCAAAGAGAAGGGATTTAGGCATCCAAGAAGGCACAAGAGAGATGCCCCAACCATCAATGTCATAGGAAAACTATCTGACCTAATGTTGGGGAAAATAATCTGTCCAAAATATTTGGATCCTGGAAGTACAGTAGTTGATGTCCACATCAATGGCACAATGGTCCCACATACCTTGATTGATCTAGGAGCTGCCATTAATGTGATGACAAAGGACACAATGCTCAAACTTAATCTCCAAGGCTCCATGAGGAAGACCACGACAGTGGTACATCTAGCAGACCGCTCCACTGTGACCCCTGAGGTGATTGTGGAAGATGTGATGGTCCCCATTAATTCTTGGGAGTACCCTATTGATTTCTTAGTTCTCCAGCCAAAGGAAAAGCTCAATGGGTATCCTCTCATTCTGGGAAGACCCTGCTTGGCTACAGCTGATGCCTACATCAGTTGCCAAGCTGGGAACATGACCATAAAGAATCGGCACATGTCCAAGAAATTAACCCTATATCCTCCTACTCAATGCTTTCTAAAACATGATCTACCTCTTTGGTTGGAGGAGGATGAGGATGAATTTTATTTTGCACCACGTTTCACATTGGAAATCACCATGGGAGGAAAACCGCAAAATGACGATGATATGATTGAAAATTTGATTCAGAATCCATCTCCTAGTGCATCACCATTAGAAGACATAGTAAGAGAAACCCAAAAAAAGCCCTCAACTAATCTTTGTGTGGCCAACCCCATTCCTCTCTGTGTTAAAAATGTAGAGTTCGGCCCAGGAAGAATGTTGAAAATCAATCCATCCCTATCTACTTCCCAAGAGAAGGAAGTATGCAGCACACTGAGAAAACATCTAGATGCCTTTGCCTAGAACTATAAGGAGATGAAGGGAGTGCACCCTTTAGTATGTACTCATCATATATACATCATGGAAGATTGCAAACGAGTCAGACAGCCTCAAAGGAGGATGAATCCAGCACTTAAAGATATTTTTAAGGAGGAATTGTGGAAATTGGTTGATGCAGGATTCATCTATCCCATTTTTTATAGTGAATGGGTCTCTCCTTTGGTGCTAGTGCCAAAGAAAAATGGTAAGTGGATAATCTATGTCGACTATCGGGAATTGAACAAAGCTACTAAAAAGGACCATTTTCCTTTACCTTTCATAGATCAAGTGTTAGACGGTCTGGCAGGGAAAATTTTTTTCTCTTTCCTAGATGGGTTTAGCGGGTACAATCAAATTCAAATCAGCCTGGAAGACCAAGATAAGACCACTTTCACTTGTCCTTGGGGTACCTTTGCATATAGGGTCCTTCCTTTTGGTTTGTGCAACGCTCCAACCACTTTCCAAAGAGCGGTATTTTGTATATTTTCTGAACTAGTTCATGATGCAGTAGAAATATACATGGATGATTTTACACCTTATGGCTCTGACTTTCAAGAAGCTTTATCTGGCCTAGGAAAAGTTCTAGATAAGTGTATTGAGATGAACCTGTCCCTCGGTCTGGAAAAATTTGATTTTTTGATGATTGAAGGGACCATGCTAGGTCATGCAATATCTCAACAAGGACTGCAAGTGGACCCCAACAAAATTGTCATCATCCAAAGGGTCCCACCTCCTTAAAAGGTGAGAGATGTCAGAAGTTTCCTAGGCTTAGCTCGATATTACAAGAGATTCATTAAAGAGTTCAGCAAGATAGCTTCTCCTTTGTTTAGCCTCATATGCAAAGATGTTGAGTTCATATGGTTGGAAAACTGTCAAGAAGCCTTAGATACCTTGAAGAGCAAGTTGCAAGTTAGTGACTGCCCCAATTCTCGGAGGCCCAAACTGGGCCCTACCATTTCACTTTCACACAGATGCCTCAAACAAAGTAATAGGAGTAACCTTAGGACAAATTGATGGAAATCTACCTTATGCCATATACTTTATAAGAAAAAATTTGTCAAAGGCAGAGTTAAATACAGGGACCAAGAAGGAACTCCTAGTTGTCGTGCATTCCTTAAACAAAGTCAGACATTATATCACAGGCTATCAAACCTTTGTGCACACTGATCGTGCTGTAATTAGATATTTAATGAAGAAACTAGACGTAAATGCTCACATTATTAGATGGTTTCTTTTACTACAGTAGTTTGATTTGACAATTGATAAGCCTGGTAAAGAGAATGTTGTTGTTGACTTTTTGTCTAGAGTGGATTTGCCTGCAGGTGAAGAAGGAATGGTGGATGACCAAACTCTAGATGAACACCTATTTTCTATATCAACACTCTCTCCATGTTTTGCTAATATATAAAACTACTTAGTTTCAACACAGTTCCCATCACACCTATCCTCAAAAGAGAAGAGCAAGATAGTAAGGAAAAGCGCCCCTTTCACTTGGATTGGAGGCAATCTCTTCAAACTTGGCCTAGATCAGATCTTGAGAAGATGTGTCAGGGAGGAGGAAGATGTGGCACAATGGTCTCACATACCTTGATTGATCTGGGAGCTGCCATTAATGTGATGACAAAGGACACAATGCTCAAACTTAATCTCCAAGGCACTTTAAGGAAGACCACGACAGTGGTGCAGCTAGCAGACCGCTCCACTATGACCCCTGAGGGGATGGTGGAATATGTGATGGTCCCCATTGATTCTTGGGAGTACCCTACTAATTTCTTAGTTCTCCAACCAAAGGCAAAGCTCATTGGGTATCCTCTCATCCTCGGAAGACCCTCCTTAGCTACAGTTGATGCCTACATCAGTTGCCAAGCTGGGAACATGACCATAAAGAATTGGCACATGTCCAAGAAATTAACCCTATATCCTCCTACTCAACCCTTGCTAGAACATGATCTACTTCTCTGGTTTGAGAAGGAGGATGAGGATGAATTTTATTCTGCACCACTTTGCACATTAGAAATCGCCATGGGAGGAAAACCGCAAGATGATGATGATATGATTGAAAATTTGATTCAGATTCCATCTCCTAGTGCATCACCATTAGAAGACATAGTAAGAGAAACCCAAAACAAGCCCTCAACTGATCTTTGTGTGGTTGACCCCATTCCTCTCCATGTTAAAAATGTAGAGTTCAACCTAGGAAGAACGTTGAAAATCAATCCATCCCTATCTACTTCTCAGGAGAAGGAACTATGCAGCATACTAAGAAAACATCTAGATGCCTTTGCCTGGAAGTATAAAGAGATGAAGGGAGTGAAACCTTTAGTATGTACTCATCATATATACATCAAGGAAGATTGCAAACCAGTCAGGCAGCCTCAAAAGAGGATGAATCCAACACTTAAAGATATTGTTAAGGAAGAACTGTAGAAATTGGTTGATGCAGGATTCATCTATCCCATTTCTGACAGTGAATGGGTCTCTCCTTTGGTGCTAGTGCCAAAGAAAAATGGTAAGTGGATAATCTATGTCGACTATCGGGAATTGAACAAAGCAACTAAAAGGGACCATTTTCCTTTACCTTTCATAGATCAAGTGTTAGATGGTCTGGCAGGGAAAACATTTTTCGCTTTCCTAGATGGGTTTACCGGATACAATTAGATTCAAATTAGCCTGGAAGACCAAGATAAGACCACTTTCACTTGTCCTTTGGGTACCTTTCCATACAGGGTCCTTCCTTTTGGTTTGTGCAACACTCTACCACTTTCCAAAGAGCGGCATTGTGTATATTTCCTGAACTGGTTCATGATGCAGTAGAAATATACATGGATGATTTTACTCCTTATGGCTCTAACTTTCAAGAAGCTTTATCTAACCTAGGAAAAGTTCTAGATAAGTGTATTGAGATGAAACTTTCCCTCAATGTAGAAAAATGTGAATTTTTTATGACTGAAGGAACCATGCTAGGTCATGCAATATCTCAACAAGGATTGCAAGTGGACCCCAACAAAATTGTCATCATCCAAAGGGTCCCACCTCCTTAAAAGGTGAGATATGTTAGAAGTTTCCTAGGCTTGGCCGGATATTACAGGAGATTCATTAAAGACTTTAGCAAGATATCCTCTCCTTTGTTTGGCCTCCTAGGCAAATATGTTGAGTTCATATGGTCGGAAAACTGTCAAGAAGCCCTAGATACCTTGAAGAGCAAGTTAGTGACTGCCCCAATTTTGGGAGGCCCAAACTGGGCCTTACCATTTCACATTCACATAGATGCCTGGAACAAAGCAATAGGAGCAGCCTTAGGACAAATTGATGGAAAGCTACCTTATGCCATATACTTTATAAGCAAAAATTTGTGAAAGGCAGAGTTAAACTATACAGTGACCAAGAAGGAACTCCTAGCTGTCGTGCATTCCTTAAACAAACTCAGACATTATATCACAGGCTATCAAACCTTTGTGCACACTGATTGTGCTGCAATTAGATATTTAATGAACAAACCAGATGTAAATACTCGCATTATTAGATGGTTGCTTTTACTACAGCAGTTTGATTTGATAATTATTGATAAGCCTGGTGAAGAGAATGTTGTCGCTGACTTTTTGTCTAGAGTGGATTTGCCTACAGGTGAAGAAGGAATGGTGGATGACGAAATTCCAAGTGAACACCTATTTTCTATATCAAAACTCTCTCCATGTTTCACTAATATAGCAAACTACTTGGTTTCAACATAGTTCCCACCACACCTATCCTCAAAAGAGAGAGAAAGATAGTAAGGAAAAGCGCCCCTTTCACCTGGATTGGAGGCAATCTCTTCTAACTTGGCCTAGATCAGATCTTGAGAAGATGTGGCAGGGAGGAGGAAGTCTTTGAAATCCTCCTGACCTATCATGAGAGGCCTTATGCAGGTCATTTTGCGACAAAAGGAATCACCTTCAAGATATTGCAAGCAGGCTACTACTGGCCCACTCTTCATTAGGATGTGAAGAGATACATGAGCCAGTGTGATCAGTGTCAAAGGATGGGGAAACCCACTCTAAAGGATAAATTGCCTATGCAACCTCAAGTGACCTTTGAGCCATTTGAGAAATAGGGCATGGACTTTGTGGGGCCTATCAACCCCCCTTCAAAGAAAAAGCAGTACATCATTGTGTGCACTGACTATCTGACAAAGCAGGTAGAGACAAAAGCAATCAAAGAAGTGACAGAGGAAAAAGTAGTTTGAGTTTTTTAGGGAAAACATATTCTACAAATTCGGGTATCCGAGAGAGTTGGTCACAGACCAAGGAAGCCATTTCACTTCCAACCTGATTGAAGACCTGCTCAAACATCATAAGATCAAGCACAAGACTTCCACCCCTTACCATCCACAAGCCAATGGGTAAGTGGAGGTCACTAAAAAAGCATTGGAGGGGATCCTAACCAAGTTAGTGAGTAGTAGCAAAAAATACTAGGCGGACAGATTAGTTGAGGCCACCTAGGCCTACAACACAACATGGAAGACCACCACCGGGTTCACTCCCTATGAACTGGTCTATGGGAAGAAGGCTTTGTTATTAATAGAGTTTGAATTCAATACCCTAAGGATGGTAGCTTAGTTGGACCTAGACCTCAGCCATGCACAGAAGGATAGATTACTTTAGCTCAATGGATTGGATGAATACAGATTGCAAGCCCTTCTCCATACATAGGTAGTTCAGCTTTAGAGAAGATATGGCATGGCAGAAATATCAGGGAGAAACAATTCTAAGAGGGATATTGGGAACTACTATATGATTAAATATACAAGGATTTCAAAGGCAAGATGAGGACAAGATGGTTGGGACTCTACACTGGGGAGAAATGCAATGAAAATGGTTTAGTTTTGATTAGAACGATTGATGATGAGGCCATTCCCATGCTTGTCAATGGACATCGATTGAAAGTATACAAGAAACCCCTCTCCAAGCGAGAGTTTATTGAAGATTTGAATAAAATAGTGATGGTAGTGGAGCATGTCTTAGCTTCCACTTCACCCGCTCACTGAAGAAAAAAGAAAAAATAAGGACTCAAGTGAAAACCTCCATGAGGTGCTTGAGTCCCATCATTGGGTTCAAAACGTCTTCTAAGGTGGCCCATCACATGTCAAAAAAAAGAAAAAGAAAAAAGGAAAAAAGTGAAAGAATAATATCCATGGGTGAAAACCTCCCTTGGAGGCACCCCGAGTAGACAATTAGGGTGAAAACCTCTCTGAGATGCCCTAGTTGTTTAAAAAAAAAAAAGAGGGAAAAAGAAAACTGAATTTTTATTGCATTGCAGGTTTGCAAGAGGACTACAAGGAGCAGGAGAAGGTGCCAAGGGAACCCTGACATTCATACTAGCACCCATCCCATCTTCTTCATACCTTCCTCCATCATTTTTTGGCATCTCTTTCGCCCCATTGTACCTTTTTCTTTCAAAATTGTCTTTTCTACAGGAGGCTCCTGTAGGAATTACACAGAGCCAAAAGTGTCTACAAGAGGAAATTTGAGGGACAAGGAAAGCTTCATGAGGACATTATCATCCCTCTTACCACCTTCAAGCCTACATGCCCTCATTTCCAAGCCTGTATCACACTCCAAGCATCATTATTCTTTTTCCCTATCCAAAAAAAACATAGAAAAACAATTTTTCATTTTTGAAAAAAAATAAAAATAAAAGGAGGAAAAGGCACCAATAACCTTACCTACTATCCCTCCATCATTTATCTCCACCTCTGGCATCATTCTCGAGCTCCAAGCACAATGAAAAGCTAAAGTTTTCAGGGGAAAAGTAGCTACAGGAGCTCCTATAGGAATTCCTGTAGCAGCTAATCCCATAGAAGTCCAGCACCAATAGCAAAAGAGTGCACATATATAAGTTGAAAAGGCACATGTATCTCAGCTCTAGCAAAAGAAGAACCTGCAAAAGCACAACACACACATCAGCAAGTAGAGACAATGTGCATGAAGATAAATGAAGGCATGTAGCATAGAAGCCACAACACCTCACAACAAATGCACTCATATCACATGTAAGTAACTAAGTCACTCCTCTATTTTCATCTGTGTAATTAGAAATCATACAAAGGAAATGAGATGGTTGAAATCAAAAGGTGGCCAGTTAACTTGGCCACCTTCATTTAGTTGACTCCACTCAACCGAGATGTCACCCACACACGCACGCAGTCAACTCGAGCGTAAGATGCCAAGGACATGTAGTGGGAGGAAGAGTTAACTATGATGCAATAATGAGGGATGCTTATGAGGAGTGGCCATGATGACCAAGCAAGTGGGTACCAACAGTCTGAATATGGGCAACATACACCTTGCCAGCTCAGCACTCATAACCGAAAATATTCATAAAAGGTAATGAGCACTCCTCCCCATGCATTCTCACCACCTTTTCTTCATTTTCTCCTTGTAACTCAGCCACAACAGCCTCTTTATGCCCCCACAGCCTCGTAACCACCATCCTCCATCGATTTCCTCCATCTTCTTTCCCTCAGCATTTTCTACAGGAGCACTTACGGGAAATCTACAGGAGGGATAGTGGGCTTCTACAAGAGGGGCAGTGAGTCATTTTGAAGGGAGAAAACATTATTTTTGGCACGAATTTCAGTCTGAAGAGGTAGGGTTCATGAACACCCTCTCTTGAATATCAATATATGGAAGGAGTGGTCTCAATTTGAGGATGAAATAAGTCTTTAGGAGGGTAGGAAACACATAAAAAAATTTGTTTGTTTTAAAAAAAACATAGTCTCCTCTGTTTCTCTGTTATTCTCAAAATTCTTTGTCTCCACCTCCATATTTGATGTTCCCAAAGAAGGGCAGACAGTATGAGAGGGGGGTTTATGAGAAAAGAGCCCACTAACTCCACTAGGCTCCATGGACATCCTCAAGTGGTGGACATATTTACAAGGGCAAACTGGATGAATTTCTTTGAGAAGTTTAGAGGGTTTGATGATGAAATTTCATAATAATTTTCTCTCGCTAGTCCCTCACATAAGAACACATGCCACTGTAACCATTAGAGGCCTCTCCATTGAGTAACCCTTGAATTCATTAGTAGGGTCACTACCCTTCCTCTTGGGATACCTTGAAGAAAAGATGAGAAACCAATTGGCCAAGCTGCTAAGAAGAAATTCGTTCAAGATAATGAAACCCCTGTTGAAGACAAGAATGGAATTAGAAGGGCTAGTATACCATAGCCCTAGGATGAGGTTAGCTACCAAGTGATCAAATGCATTTCTTATGAGGGGAGGCACATCATTGTCTATGGTTATCATTTCAAAATCCTCCATAACTTGAGATATGGCATGGATACCCCAGCACCTCAAAAGCTCAGTATCCCTTACTTTCTCCTTCAATCCCTCATCGACTCCAGCACCAAGGTACAAGCATGAAATTCACAACAACTAGCTCACCATGTCCTAATCAAGATCCTAGTAGAAGAAGCCCTACATACCCATACACTCCCTATAGCATGGGAATTTTTCATAAATATGACAGCTGAGGATGACATCAAGGCATTAACCTATGATGTTGGTCCTGCTGTTAGTGAGGAGGAAGAACAAAAAGGAGGAGAAGATGATGTTGAAAATAATACTGAGAGGGGGGGGTGAATCAGTATTATCTAGTTCTTTTAACAAATCTTCCTTATTTACACTTTGAATTATTTTTTCATATCAGTACCATAAAATAATGAGCATGAACAAGAAAAAACAGATAGTCAAATCAAAGAACACTAGATATAAGGTGGAAACCCAATGTGTTTGAAAAGCACCTGCTGCAATATGTCTCTATCTTCTTTCAAATTAGAAACTCCTTTTACAATGGTCTTGTACTGGTGCAGTTCTTCGCCAGTACGCAGGCTGCAACCTGCAGAGAGCTACAACTCTCTCTCTCATTTTCCAGTCTCCCCTGGAAGGGAGCAACAACCCCCTACTTATTTTCTTACAAGGACCACTTTTCATAAACATCAAATGATCATCAAGTACATGTAGAATTCACAGTCAACTGCAGTAACCAGATCAAAAAAAACAGAACTAAACCCAGAACACCTATCAACAAAAAAATTCAGTCAACAGAATGTCATGAGACAGATATGCAATTTTCCTTTCTCTGGCCTGCGTCGCTACGCACTTCACCTCCTGCTTCCCTGCATATACCCGCAGAGTTCCTTCTCCTGTGTCGCGTGCCCACGCACTGCTTCTTCTACCGTGCTACGTACAGTACGCACCCAGATACACTATCACGTCACGTACTGTCACTGTAGTCACGCACTCAGAAAGACTATCGCGCCGCGTACTTTTACTGTGCATATGCACCTAAACCACTGTTTCTCTGCGCACCCACGCAGCCCTTCTTCTTCTGCTTCGGCGTACCCACGCAGATACCCTTCTTCTGCTCTGCGTACCCACGCAGTTACCCTTCTTCTGCTCTGCGTACCCATGCAGTTCGCCTGTTTCTGCTCTGCGTACCCACGCAGTTCGCCTGTTTCTGCTCTGCGTACCCACGCAGAGGCACCGTTAAACACCTCCGTACTTCTGATTAGGGCCGAATTTGCAGATCACCAGTGTGCTACAGTTAGTCGGATGCCCAGATCTGATCATGCGCTCGAGAGATCACCCTTCACAGATTTGCTTTCCAATTCACTTTCATATAGATCAAGATTTTGAAACAATAACCCAATATTTCAGATCTTAGGATATTCAATTTGAAAAAGATGCTTAGCCAAGGGATCTCCTTTTCTTTATATAGGCAAGCTCCTCCTAAAATCATGGATCAATACCACGAGCCAAAACCATAATAACACAAATACCGTCGGCTAAATACCAAAGATTAAACATAAGAAACCCCACGTGTGCTTTTCTCTGCCTTGTAGTGAGTGCACTGGGGGTACGCACCTCCTGAACGGCTGACCTACGTGTCTGGCCGCGGTCCCTTCACGGTGTACCTGCGGGTACACATCTTCTGAAATGTTCTCCTGCGTACTTCTTAATTTTCAACATATTGAGAGCCTTTCCACGGGTGTTGCCATCAAGTACAACATCTGTGCCAACAATCTCCCCCTTTGGACTTGATTCCAACCTTAAAAACTTCATCGTCATTCTCCCCCTTTGACATCAAGGGCAAAGGGTTATGCTCCCCCTAAGAACATGCTCCCCCTGAATATGAACCAGATCTGCAAAGAAGAACCATAATCCACTAGACACCATCAATGACCAAGAGATAGAGACATATTGCAGCGATATTCAGACCAACTTCCATGATCTCCTTTTGTACATCCTCCATAATGCCAACAATGCATTATATGCTCCCCCTGAACCTGTGCCGCAACCCAGCACATGTACGCATATACCCTAGATGAACCATGCGTACAACCAACAATTAGAAGAGTTTCAACAATAAGATGATGCATCAACAACCCCCAGCTTTTGCCTGAGGTATTCAAAAGTTTCCCTAGGAAATGGTTTTGTGAGAATATCAACAACTTGTTCCTTAGAAGGAACATACTCCAACTTGACTTTTTGTTCAAGCACTTGTTCCCAGAGAAAATGATACTTGATTGGTATGTGCTTGGTTTTTGAATGCATGACAGGATTCTTTG
>APFE031038271.1:38598-86970 GCA_000404065.3 Pinus taeda
TCTCTATCTTCTTTCAAATTAGAAACTCCTTTTACAATGGTCTTGTACTGGTGCAGTCCTTTGCCAGTACGCAGGCTGCAACCTATAGAGAGCTACAACTCTCTCTCCTTTTCCAGTCTCTCCTGGAAGGGAGCAACAACCCCCTACTTCTTTTCTTACAAGGACCACTTTTCATAAACATCAAATGATCATCAAGTACATGTAGATTTCACAGTCAACTGCAGTAACCAGATCAACAAAAACAGAACTAAACCCAGAACACCTTATCAACAGAAAAATTCAGTCAATAGAATGTCATGAGACAGATACGCAATTTTCCTTTCTCTGGCCTGCGTCGCTACGCACTTCACCTCCTGCTTCCCTGCGTATACCCGCAGAGTTCCTTCTGTTGTGCCGTGTGCCCACGCACTGCTTCTTCTACCACGCTGCGTACAGTACGCACCCAGATACACTATCGTGCCACATACTGTCACTGTAGTCACGCACTCAGAAAGACTATCGCACCGCGTACTTTTACTGTGCGTACGCACCTAAACCACTGTTGCTCTGCGCACCCATGCATCCCTTCTTCTTCTGCTTCGGCGTACCCACGCAGTTACCCTTCTTCTGCTCTGCGTACCCACGTAGTTACCCTTCTTCTGCTCTGCGTACCCACGCATTTCACCTGTTTCTGCTCTGCGTACCCACGCAGTTCGCCTGTTTCTGCTCTGCGTACCCATGCAGAGGCACTGTTAAACACCTGCATACTTCTAATTAGGGCCGAATTTGTAGATCACCAGTGTGCTACAGTTAGTCGGATGCCCAGATCTGATCATGCGCTCGAGAGATCACCCTTCACAGATTCGCTTTGCAATTCACTTTCATATAGATCAAGCTTTTGAAACAATAACCCAATATTTCAGATCTTAGGATATTCAATTTGCAAAAGATGCTTAGCCAAGGGATCTCCTTTGCTTTATATAGGCAAGCTCCTCCTAAAATCATGGATCAATACCACAAGCCAAAACCATAATAACACAAATACCATCGGCTAAATACCAAATATTAAACATAAGAAACCCCACGTGTGCTTTTCTCTGCCTTGTAGTGAGTGCACTGGGGGTACGCACCTCCTGAACGGCTGACCTGCGTGTCTGGCCGCGGTCCCTTCACGGTGTACCTGCGGGTACGCATCTTCTGAACTGTTCTCCTGCGTACTTCTTAATTTTCAACATATTGAGAGCCTTTCCACGGGTGTTGCCATCAAGTACAACATCTGTGCCAACAGATGAAGCTAGTAGTGACATAACAGAGCAACAAGGGAAGGAGGAAAGAAAAGAAACAGAGCAAGGAAAAGTTGAAGAGACAGAGCAGGAGGAAGAAAAAGAGACAAGAGAGGGAGAAAAGGAGAAACGAAGGTAGAGCAAGGAGAAGAGTCCCTTGAAATTTTGGAAAGGGAAATAGCAACTGCCTTCACTTCCCTCAGTACACCAGTCAAGCCAAAGTAGAAGAGGAAAAGAAAGACCGCCATGTATTTCAGGGCAAGGAAGAGCACAACAATTAAGACAGACAAATCTCAACCCTCTTTAAGAGTTCCCATTACCATTGAAGATTCACCATCTTCCAAGGTGAAAGAATCTCCTTCCAAGACACCTATAACCTATGAAAGGAGGACTCCAAGATCTTCTACATGAAAGGGAAAGGAAGTACTATAGGACCCAAAACAAGACCTATAAGGGGTTCAAACAGTCCTATAGGAGACATTGTCTAAACTACAGGAGACACAAAAGCTTGATAAAAAGGTAGGAGGACAGCCAAAGGTGAAGGAGGGAGCACAAGAGCTACAATAACCTGACCACCAACCTAGTTTTTCCTCCTATTACAATCTACTTGAGGGAGGCAGGATAATCCCATAGAAATTTGCAATTCCACTATTTTTCAAATTAGAGAAAGAAAGAGTAAAAACACATAGGTGGATGCAAATAGCCAAATCCAAAGCAGTTGAGGATGTTGGCCATAAGGAAAACAAACTCAGGGAAATGGGTAGAGAATTGAGTTCTCTCAGAGATAGAGAGGCCATTACAAGAAGCCACCTTGAAAATGAGAATCAACTACTAAGGAGGCAGTTGCAAGAGAAAGAGACTCAACTGCCATACATGTCCAGCTTAATCATGGAAGCATTACATTGCAAAACAACAGCCAAATTTTATGGCCTCTATCTAAAGGATCAATTGCTTCAATTCCAAATAAAGGCTTTTGCAAAAAGAGGCAAAATTCATTTCCAAGACTACAAGCAATTCATGGATTTGTGTGACCAAAGAACCTCAGAGGATAAGGCAACGATGGAAGAGTTCTACCTACACAACATGGCCCTCACAGACATGAATGTGTGGGACCCCAATGCCAAGCTAGGGGATCAGCAATTAACGGCCATGACCTCATGGATGTACCATGAATAATTGAGGGCAGAAGAAATGAAAATATTACTAATAAAAGAGTAGAGTGAACCATTGATGATAAGGTCTAAGCCATCAGATCCTATGGCACTCATCATCACACACAACCTGCCAATGACCCTCAAATTGCCCCTAAATATCTAGCCATTCAAGAACGAGCCATTGCACACTTTGAAGATATGTTTAGGCTACTTGGGGAGGACTATGTGCATGCATGCATGAGAATATGGAACACCCTACCCCATAGTTTGCCGATCAAGGAATACCATTCCCCCATGAGACTGAAGGAGGCATTAAAAAGAGTGCAAATGTACAAGCGCTCCATGCAAAGGCTGAAGGTCAACTGGATTGGCCTCAAACTAAGTCCTCCACTCATATTAGGCATGCTAGAAGGTAGAAGAGAAGAAGAAGAGAAGAAGCAGAGGAAGGACATAGACAGAAAGGTAGGATTTTATGGATAGCATGAGAAGACCTTAGCAGAGGCCTGGGATGCTAGGGAGGCCACCAGGGCCATAAATGATGAAGATATTGACTAGGTTGCTCAGAGGATGAGAAACACCTTTAGTAGGAGGTGATGATGAGCCACATAAATGGGTAATTATATGGGCTCATTTTACCTCCTAACCTAGTAAAATCAACCATTCTCTTAGCTTATTGTATGATTTTTTGATTATATTTATGCTTATAGGGTGAGTTGATTTAGTTATGATGCCATGTGGTCTAACATGTATTTAATGCAGATTATTGATGGATTTCAATGTCAAAGTCAAGGATCCATTAGTCAAATTGCAGCAGTAACTTGAAGTATATAGAGGAGAGGACTTATAGGAGAGAATCCCCCTCATTTATTAATCCTAACTCCGAATTCCCCTTCATTCACCTCGGAGTACAAGTAGTCGAATCATGCACTAGAAGGCAGTCGAGCAAGTGGAGGACGATTGATAGTTATCTCGAGTTTTGGGAGCCAAGCTTCCCTGATTTTAAGGAAGCTGTTGGTAGCTTCAAATGTATAAGTAGAGAGTCCTAGGGCCTCACTAGGGTTGTATTTTTTGCTTATGTAAACTCTGCTCAAACTTCGAGCTTATTTTTTGTGATAGCTTCATGTAATATTTCTATTGTTTTGATAATGAAGATGGAACCCTTTTTGAGCTAGCAATGAGTTACCTCAGATGGCTGAAGCTCTTGGGATAGGGCCCAATCCAAGAAACCAAGCTTCTCTTCACTTATATTTGTATGCTTTACTTCAGTTTGTAGATTAATTTGCTGTTAGATGTATTTTTCTTATGGTTAAGAATAGGTTGCTTTTGATGATTTTATCATTGGCTTCCATTTATACTTTCTGTAGTAGGTTGAGCAGTGATCAAAAAAGATTCAAAAGGCTAGCAATAGTGCCTTGACCTCTCTTCCTCCCTCTAGGACCGTGAATTGAGGAGAAGACTCTCTTATTGCCCCAAAAACACAGATTTTCCTCATTCCTAGGACTTCTAGTGTTTGCAGCTCTTTAGTAGGTTGATAGTCCAGCTTTGCTTTGCTTTAGATCTTCTTTATCATGTTCACTTCCTCATTTACAATAGTCCTTTTTCATGCTTTCCTTTCTTGTAGCATTTCCCAACATTTTCTTCTACACATCATAGTTTAGGCCATTTTAATGCAAAACTCTATTTTCCTAGAATGCACTCGTTTCATTTGTTTCTTGATTTTCAAGGTTGACTGTCAGTTCCTATGTAGCATATCTCTTCCAGTAGTAGGCTATCTTATCAGCAATCACATCCTCCATTTGATCCATGCCCTACAAGTCTCTCAAACCTCACCTCAATTCTGCCCTAGTTTGCTTCATTTTTCATAGAACTTCTTCCTCTCTCCTTGAGAAAAATCAATCATCTTTCTCTCTCCTGGTGACTCATGGTAGACCTTAGGTGCTCTAACACCTCATTCCAACCTTAATCCATCTTTTCTACCCACTCTCACACCCTCAGAACAATGGAAATTGCTCTCGGCCTCCTCCTGTAGGCCTACTATAGTTTCCCTATTTTCCTCCTACAGTTTTCCTATGTCCTCCTGTAGTTTTTCCTGTAGGCTTTCTTCCAAAGGCCGAGTGTGGGAAAAGCATCCAGAAGGCCACCTAAGACCTCCTAGGACCCATCCACACCATCCTACATCCTCCCAAGCTCCAAAACCACCCTCTAATGCCACCTGTTTGCTGCCACACTCAGACACAATAAATTAGATGCATGATTAAATTCACATAAAAACACATAAAAATCCAAAAATATGTTTCTTAATTATTTACTTCTAGAAATAGCACGATTAGATTTTGTTTACTTCCTTGAGTAGGTAATGGCATTTCTTTCATGGTTTTCATATTGTTTTTGGAAAAAGTAGAATTAGCTTGTTAATTAGGCTTCACTAGTTTTTGCTTTACATTCCAGTCTTTCTCCTTTTTGAAATTAGAATAACATTTGTAAGGTAATCTTTCTTTCTTGTCATCACACATAGAAGCTTCTTCTAAAATCTATAGAAGTTGTCTTGAGCTCCTAGTGATCTCGTGTCGGCTGACCAAGTGACAACCTGCAGTGAGAACTAGTACTTGTGCATACAACATCAACACTTCCAAGTTTGTTACGAACTACTGGGTTGATAAAAGTAAAGTTGGCAGCCCAAGAGTCACAGCATTCTTGCTGCAATAATGGCACTCACCAGCTAGGAGGTTCTCTCGAATATTATTTTCTACCTTTTTGGATTCGAGAAACAAATTACGAAAAAGGAAATGATAGATTTTTAATTTTCGTCTCTTTTTCAAACTCTCTAAATATGAAAAAGATACCAAATTATCCTTATGTCGAACTCCTTAAAATTTTACGACAAAAGACTTGTCACCATGATGATACTGAGCTTCTCCTTCCTAGGGCTCATGAAACTTACTAGGATAGATTAATCCAAAGGATGGACTTATACGACAAGCATATGGTATCCTCTTCAATATTGTGTAAAAATAAAAAGGTACGCACTTGAAATAGTGGATGAAAAATGAAGATGAAACATCCTTTGCATAGGCATCATGTCACTCTTAAATATGACACTCTTCTACTCTCGTGTCAAGTTTGGGGTATCCTCACTCAGTCACTTGTCCTCCTAGGTTTGGGTGATCCATTTTACCTCTAATCTAACTATTCCACTTTGTCATTATGACCCTTGCTCCTATGTTGAGTCTAATGTTGCCACACTACGGAGTCATGTCGCCAATATGTTCAAGAGAAGTCCAATCTGTAGTTATTTACCTATACATTGTTTGAGTCATTTGATGATCGTCATCATTGAGTAATTATATGGGCCTTACTTCACCTCCTAGCTTAGTCAAACTAACTCTTCTCACAACTTATTACATGTTTTGATTATATTTTGTTTAATGAGATGAGTTAAAGTGATATATTATGCCTAGTGGACTAATATGCATTAAATGCAGGTTTGGAAGAGAAAATCAAGGAATTTTGGAAAATACTAAGGTTTGGAACTTGAATGGGACAAGAGAGAGAGATTGTAGGAGGTAAATTCTCCGCATTTACTCGTCCCCAATTCAAATATTCCTCCATTAATGTCACCATCTTGGATTGCAAGCAGTCAAGTCATGAAGATTAGAAGGTATTCGAGCAAGTGATAGACAAAGAGTTAGTTCATCTCGAGTTTCGGAGCCCTACCTCACTAAATTTAAGGAAGTCATTGAGGAATTTAGTTGTATAAGTAGAGAGGCCTGGAGTCTCATTAGGATTTGAATTTTTATTGTAAAAACGCTAGCTTTTTCGAGCTCCGGACTTGTGGAAGATTTTGATGTAATTTTCTATTTTGGTAATAAGAATGAGCTTTTTCTTGATCCAGTACTGAATTAACTGAAAGGGCTGAAGCTCTTGGGTTAGGGCGCAACCCTAGAAAAAAAGTATCCTCTTCTTGTATCTATATGCTTAGCTTAGTTTCATAGATTCATGGTTAAACTGTCTTTAGAAGTATTTCATTGCAAGTAGTGTAGATTTGTTTAATTGTTTATTAGTTTGCTTCCATTTGTGTCTTACTTTAGTAGTAGGTTAGAAGGGATAATAGAAGCACCACAAAGCTGTCAGTGGGTGTCTTGGCCTCACTTCTTCCTTTTGGGATCATTATTCGAGGAAAAGACCCTTATGCAACCCCAAAAAGATAGATTTCTATTTCTTTCATAAGATTTAGAGTTTGATGTACTTAAACTAGCATTTGATTGGTTTTACAAAGTAGGATTTCATTGCCATCTCTTCTATCTTCATTCTTGCAGCAGATCTCATCAATGATTCCAATTTATTTAGCAATTTTCTCATGCATAAGGTAGACAGTTGGTTCATTAAATTCTGCTTTTCTAGCTCATGAGAATTCTTCTTGTTTACATGAATTTTTGGAAATTACACATGTTTGATGCAGAGTAGGTGCTTCAGAATCATAAAGAAATCTCATAGCCAACAACCACCTTCCAATTTCATCCACCCATAGGAATTCCTTGCTTTCATCAAAACCTTCACCAATTTCATCATTTTACATAGAAATTTTCCCAAGCATGTTGAGCGAATCCAACCATCTCCTAAACCACCTACCACATCACCAAAAGAGATTAGCTTGCACACTTGATTTTTCATGAAAAACATAAATAGACAAAATAGATTTATTACAACCCTTTACATTCATAATAGTAATGTTTCATGTTTTTACTTCCATGCTTATAATAGTAGCATTTTGTTCATGTTAATTTAGAATTATTGCAAAGCATAGCTCTTAGCAAATAATTAGGAAATTGTGTGCCTTAGCATTGAAGTTTAGTATTTTTCATTTTTCCAATAGATCAGCTCTCTCTTAGAGTAGATTTATATTTATTTCATCAAGGAACCAATCTTCTTCTGAATCCATAGAAGTTTGACTTGAAAACCCTAGTGGTCTCTCGCTAGCTGAACAGTGACAAAAGGCAGAACCATCACTTTTATTTGTGTATACATCATTGTCACCTCCAAGTTTGTATGAACCTCGGGTTGATAAAGCAAAGATGGTAGCCCAAGAGTTGCATCATTCTTACTACAATATAGGTGCTCATCACTTTTTGGTGCCATTGTCAGGGAGGTGTCTGAGTAATATGTGAGTATTGCTTTCTTTCTTCTATTTCTTGTTTCTAATATTCTGCCATTAGTCTATTTCTACAAAAGTAATTTAGTTTGCTTCCTTTTCATTCTGCATTCTTTTCTTTCATTTCCATTCTACAAGTTAGATTTCAATCAAGCAGTTAATCTTTTTATTCAGTCAGTAGTTTTCATTTAGTCTGCAAGTTAGATTTCAATTCAGCAATTAGTTTTTTATTTAGTTAGTAGTTTTCATTCAATCTACAATTTCAATTTTGTGACCACTTTCAAAGTTTGAAAAAATCACAAAACCAACCAAAAACATTTCCTTTCATGCCTCGTAGGAATAGGGATAACTTACGGAATTTTTTTCCAAATACCCCCACTGCATCAAAGAGTCAACCTTCCCTTTCTTTGATAGATGTGAACTGGAGGAACCCATAGGTGAGTAACCAGACATATTTCAAGAACCTATAGGGGAAAAAGAAGAATAAGAACCCATTCCTACCGAGCCATGGCTGAAAACAGAAGTGACAGAGGGAATAGAGAGAGAGTTTAGGGTGCCTTCCCCATCAGGGAAATCAATGGGCACACTAAGATGAAAAATATTAGCCCCTTTTCCCTTCCTCATTTCCATGGCTTGACCACAGAATATCTCAACACTTTCCTATTTGAGTTTGCTATTATATGCCTAACCTATGACTACACAAATGATGAGAAGAAGTTGAAACTGTTTACATCTACCCTCAAGGATGCAACTTTGTGCTAGTTCATAGGTTTACCTGGGGATAACATCAAAAATTGGGCTTATATGCAGCAAGCCTTCAACAAAAAGTATAGAGACTATTGTAGGTCTAAAGATACTAAAGAAGAAATGATTTATCAATCATTCCCCAGCAACAACGCCAAAAATGTTATCCCTTACAATTTTCTACGATGAGGAAGAGATCAAGAAGGGTAACCTCAAACCAATTTTGGCTTAGTAGCTAGCCCTACTGAACCAGAGAGGGATATCTCAATGTTTTTATTAATGAATAGCTTTAAAGAACCAAGTTTTTAGGCTAGATATACATATTTGTTTATGTGTTGATGAATTTGATATTTTAGGGTTTGCTGGACTAGGGCTTAGAGCCAGTGATTAGGCCTAGGCTTTAGGAAGGCAAAGAAACATATAGAAAGGATATAGATATCAGAAGGCCATGGTGTACTTGGAATATCATCAATATAGTATAGAATAGAATGTTTTGAAGATGCTAATGAGAATATGCAAGTATGAGTTCATTAGCTTTTAGAATAAATAAACACAACTATGAAAACCATATAAACAGAGCTTGAAATCAAGAATCATGTTTACTTAAATGAAAGGTAATCCATAGAAAGAAGAAAAAACATGTGGACAAATATTATTTAACCATTAAAAAACCTGATAGAAAGAATACCAAACACCATGCACTCACTGGACTATAGTTCCTTAAAAATAGCTGCAATTGCCTCTTTATTAGCTGAAGAAAACATAAGCATGCTAGCCTGCTCCACAAAATTCCAACCCTTGTCTCTAAAAGAGAGATGATACATATATACTCACTCAGCCCACTTCCCCACCTTCAGGAGTCTAATTCCTAGGTGGTGGAACTGACTCCAAGATTCTCTTAACCAACAGGTGAGAGTGAGAAGCTAAAACTCAAGCACTTCTTGGAGACTTTGTTTAGGAGTTTGCTTCCTCAAATAGGCCTATTAAACATAAAAAAAACCTATCATGTAAATTTATTCATCCTTACATCATCTAACCTCGAAACAAGTCCCATTACATTAAGATTTTTGACTTTGACCAAGTCAAACTAAAAGTTAGAAAATTTACATAGTGAAATTTACAATAAAAACATAGGAAATTGCAAAAGTGTGGTGCCGAATTTGAGCCCACACTCAAGTGCCTTACTGAGGAACAAATGAATATCCGAGAGAATAGTAAACTAGCCTTTCAAGTCTAGTTTCTAGAACACCTTGAATTTTTGGAAATGACCCATGGGAAGGCCTTCAAAAATCAAATCTCCCAAGGTCACTCCAAGAGCACAACGCCTGTCAAAAAAAGGTCCATAAAGATGATGTTTAGCCACTTTTTTTATTTTTCTCAAACTTTAGGCCTCCTCTAAAAAAATTTTCTTGAATTTAGCACTTGAGGAGGACTGTTAATTTTCTACATAAGGCACCAAAATGTGCAAAAAACCAAAAATGATAAAAAATTGTTCAAAATTGGTCAAGTGCTATAACATAAGGAATTTTCATCCCTCATGGATGATTCAACAAGAATCTCCAAGTTTCCTTTATCATTTTGGTCCCTTTGGGATTCTTTGATTTTGTCTTCAACCTGCTTGACCTTGACATTACAAATCATGTTCTAAGCCTGGTAATGGTGTTCCATGTGCCTTAGCAATTGATTGTCTCTATTATCTTTGTCTAAAAGCTTCTCCAAATGGTCATTGGCCCTATTTAACCATTACTATTTTTCTTGGTTGACCTCTAAAGAAATTATGTCCTCTAAGTCTAGTTCCTCATTTAGTAAGATGTGTTTTTCTTCTTCCTCTAATGCCTCCTTAAGCCCTTTAGTTCTTGGCCTCTTTCTCTTACTTTTTTCTTGTGTTCCTTTGGGCTCATTTATCTCCATGACTGATTTTCCCTTGCTGTCTTGCTGAAATAGTTTGGTTTGCTCTTTCTCCATGATCAATTTTTTTTCCTTCAATTGACTATTTTCATATTCTAGGAATGAGATGATTAACCTTGCTCTTTCCATGTTGACTGTGAGTTCCTTGATCTGATAATATTTGTCTCTGATCATCTGCTACATGCTTGAAACCTCATTTTCTATCTCTAGGTCAACCAACTCAAACTCATGTTCAACCAAGTCCTTATCCTGCACTGATGGTTCCTATTTTTCTGATGTAAAAGCCTTCGTCCCTTTCTCACCATGAGAAGAAAACACAAGCCTGTGTCATATTTTGTACATCCTTGTCACCTCAGTTTTAGGCGCTTTAGGAATTTCCATTGATTTTGTAGAAAACCCAATTTACATTTGCTACGTTGGCATGCTAGAAGGTTGAGCTGCCACATTGAATTCATGTCATTTCAGAGCTATCTCCAAGAAATATTTCCATGTCATATTTTTCTCTGCATTGAGTTGATGAAGGACTATAGTCTTGATCAGACTATGATGAAATAGACTAGAATAGTGTTTTTTTTTCTTCATTTGTATCCTCTCTGACATCTTGGTAAGGCTCCTACATAGATAGTTGCACATATTGAGTGGTTTTTGAGTTGTAAAGTGCATTAGAAGCCAAATGTGATAGGCCTATATTCTAGAGAATCTTCCTTCACATGCGAATAATTTCATGAAAAATTTCATCAAGGAAGCGTACTTTTGCAGTGGGTACCTGAAAGGTATGATATGAGCATGTTATTCCCTGTATGACGTTTTCAAGAAAGGTCTATAATGTTCAAGATCTAAGTTCATCCCCTTGACCCAATATTCACCGTGATCTGGTAGCCCTGTAGCAAGTGAAATAGAGGCCACTGAAAGTGTGAAGTCAAAACCAACAATAATGGCACTTTCTCCTTTCAAATGAGTAGCAACCCAATTTGTCAATTTCTCATGGAAACCCACTTCACACAACCTTTTACAAAAATATAAGAAATTCACATCTTCAAAGCATTGTTTGATAAAGGGTGATGAATTGATCGCATTGCAGTTTGAGGATTCATATCTCAAAATTTTCCTCCCTTGTGATGTTTCTTCCTCTCTGGTGAAGAGTTTCCTTCCATGGTTACATAAACCCTAGTTGCAAGAAAATGAGAAAAAACAATGAGGGACGAGTGAAAAATGAAATTAAGGGTAGGTGGAGTTGAAAAATGGCAAGGGGAATATTTAGGAGGTGAATATGAACTATGAACAGCTTATGAAGATGAAAGGAAGTGAATTGAAGGAATGATATATTTGTGGAAGGGAAAAAATAGGGTTTCTAGGAAAACTATCCAAATCACATAGGAATGAGCTAGGGTTTCATTTTTAGTGAAGTAATTTAATGTTTTAAAGTTGGTTCAGTAGTTCATGTAGCATATTAAACAAATGTATAGGTGTAGAATGAGGTTTTACATGTTTAAAATCATGAAAAATAAATGACCATCATCAACCCTATCATCATTTCATGGCAAACTAATTAGAAACCCTAATGAAGAAATCTTAGCTTTGAATTCATCTTGCAAACTAAAAAGTATAGTAATCTGGTATACTTCCTTGTAAATGAGTCTAAGATTGGAAGAAAAAGGATGTACAAGCTTAAAAATCCGATTTGGGTAAGTTTCGGGTGATTTTGAGCAACTTTGGCCCAAGCGCAGCACAATCTTTGGGAGCACAATGCCCAAGCACAGTGAAGTGTCTAGGAGTGCAGTGCTGGCCTCCCAAGCGCAATGCATTGTCTCAGAGTGCAACATCGGTGATTGTTTGCTAATTTTTCCTAGGAAATACAGTTTTTCTCACCGATGGAAGGGAGATTTCGATGCACAATGAGGAATCAGAGGCAAATAATATGAGTTTGGGGATTTTTGGTTTATATAGGAAAATTAATTTCCTTTTTGAAAAGAAATGGGACCCACAAACCTTTGAAAAACTGATTTTTCACTTTTTAAAACATAGTCGCCTTAGAAGGCTGAAACCTGGGTTGTATTTTCACTTTTTGAACACTAGAACTTCTTCTTCTAGAGCCTTTCAAATTGAAATCGTGAAGAACTTGTGAAAGCTCAACAAGTTAATGTCAAAGAGTTGCTTGTCATGCTTTATTCACTATTGGATTTACACATGGTAACGATGGACCTTGGAAACCCTAGTGACCTAATGAAAAACCTAAAACTAAATGGAATGATGAGGATGATTGATATGAGGAGAACTTGTTTTTATTATGATAGCTTCATGTGAATGAGATAGGTGACTAGTATAAGTGACTTTTCCGAAAGAATGAACTCATTCCTAGACCAACTAACCAGTAACCAAATTTTACCCTATAAACCTACTGACATGGTAAAATTTGATTTTAAGACTCCTGACAAGCTTAGTAGAAGCACATTTGATCACTAGTGATAGGAAAACAAGACTAACACTAACATTGGCTCCAACTGGGGATGGAAACTCCTTGGAGGTGTCAAGAACACTGTAGACAAAGTAGCCTTATTCATTGGGCAATGGAGTCAACATGCAGAAAACAAAACTTTGACTCAAAACTAACTAACTTTTTGACATGACATAACTGAAAAAGTAAAATAAAACAAAAACAGCAACTGATCAAAGAAGCATTAGTGCCTTCTCTTCGGGCTTCAAAATCCTATTGTAGCCACTTAGATGCTGGAACATAAAAGACACACTGGTATATACAATGATGATGAAATTTCAGAACTGTTTCATACATGATAGTGCTTGAGAAGCCTACCATTGATCGCTCCTCCTGAGTAATATTCTCCATTCATTTCCAACAATAAGAAAGCATTCTTCCCTCTGAAAGTAGAAATTTTGTAGGGTCCCTTCCACAAGTTTTCAAATTTGCCATGTTTGCCCTTTTCTTCATTTCTAGTATCCCACCGAAGAACCACATCTCCTAAATTGAAATTGTCTTCTTTGATATTGCAATCATAGATATTTTTAATCCTCTCCTGAAGTTTAGAGGTTTTTTGAAGAACTTCCTCTCTAGTCTGTTGTAAATGAATCATCTAATTTACCCTTCTTTGCGTATCATTGGTCTCACTGTCTAACTCCTGCATAATTTTCATGATCGAGACAGCAAGAGATGAAGGAAACACTGTGTCAATTCCATACACCAACTGAAAAGGAGACATACCTATTGATTTCTTAGTGCTGACTTTGTCCGCCCATAAGGAATTAATGAGATTTTTATGCCAGTTATTCTTGTTCACTTCTAAAACCTTCTTGATGATGTTAATCAAAGTCTTGTTGGAAGATTTGGCCAAACCATTCCCTTGTATATGATAAGCAGTGGAATGTCCTAATATAATATGGTACTTAGCACAAAACTCCACCATCCTTTTTGACTTGAAGGAAGCAACATTATCAATAATTATTTTCTGCGGGTAGCCAAATCTAGACATGATATTAGATTCCATAAATTGAATGATAATAGAATCAGTAGCTTGCCTGGTTCAGATTGCCTCAATACATTTTGTAAAGTAGTGTGTGGCTGTTAAAATCCATTTATGATGTGATTATGATGAAGGATGGATCTCACCAATGAAGTCAAGACCCCACTGCTAAAAAGGAGCTTAAATTGAGATGAGTTGCAAGGGTAATGGCAAAAGCTTTCTCTTTCCTTGGAAAATTTGACATTCATGATAGCTCATCATTGTTTTATATACACCAAAAAATAAAGTGGGCCAATAGAAGCCAGCTCTCAAGATGTTGTTTGTTGTAGTCTTCTAGAAATGATGACCACCACAATCTCCCTTGTGAAAATATTTCATCACATCCTTAGCTTCATTTCTACCAAACAATTTAGCAGCACACCACCAGGATCTTTCCAGTATAAAACACTAGCAAGAATACAGTACTTTGAAGCTTTCAACTTTAATGAACTAACTTTACCTTTGGGAACTTTTGGTGGAGGATTTAAATGCTGCAAGACATAGATAATGTCAGCATACCATGGAGAGGAAAGGAACATGTCGAACACCTGTAAGTATGGGCCTTCTTCTTCTTCTTCTTCTTCTGAAAGTGCTGCAATCAAATTAATGTCTAGTGCATGTATATTAGATTCGGCCATAAGATTCACCAAACCTTGTCCCTTGATGATATTTGTAGGCTTTATTTCCAAATCATACTCCAGCATGGCTGCAATCCATTTTCCCCTTCTGCCTTTTGGATCTATTTTCACAAGAATTTCTTTCACCGCTATTGTGGGAACATAACAAATTATGTGAGAAACTAGAATATAAACTAAAAAATCGTTCAGAGCTTTCACCAAATCCAAGGCCTACTTCTCAATGATGTTGTATCTTAGTGTTGCATCTCTTATGGTGTGACTAAAAAAAGCTATGGGTTGCTCATTTTTCTGATATTTCTTTTGCATCAGGACTGCTGCTAATGTATGCTCATAAGCAAATGAAAAGATTATGAAATCTGATGTATAATCTGTACTAATCAAAATAGGAGGAGTGGATAATGCAAACTTTACTGCATGAAATGATTTCTTAGCCTCTAAATACCACTTTACCTCATTGTCCTTCTTCAGCATGTTTGTCATCCCTTTCAAATGTTAAGCTAGATTGGGGATGAATCTTCTCAAAAAAATTGTTTTCCCATTAAAATATTGAATCTCTTTCTTGTTCCTTGGGAAATCTAATTGTTGAATGGATTGCACTCTTGCAGGATCAATGTGAATGCCATCCTTAGAGATGATGTGTCCCAATAGCTTACATTCTTCCATGGCGAATAAGCTCTTCTTTGGGTTGAGTGAGATGCCAAATTTTCTACATTTTTGAAAAACAATTTTCAAATGATGTAAATGATCTTCATCATATTTTGAAAACATTGCAAGATTATCTAAGTATATAACCAGAAATACATCTTTTTTCATTGGCGAAATCCATGTTCATAACCCGTTGAAAAGTAGCTCCTGCATTCTTTAATCCAAAAGGCATCTTGGAGTACATGAATGTACCCCATGGTGTTGTGAAGGTTGTTTTCTGTTGATCATCTTTATGCACTAGAATTTGATTGTACTCAGAATATCCATCTAGAAATGACATTCTAGAAGACCCAACTACCCTCTAAAGTATATCATCCATATTTGGCAAGGGATAATTAGCTTTCAGGGACACTTTGTTCAAATTTATGAAATCAATGCAAAGACGAATCTCCCATGTCTTTTTTCTTACTGGAACTAGGTTAGACATTCATTCAGAAAATTGAATGGGAACTATGATACCAGACCTATAAAGCCTATTTAACTCTTTTTCAATTGATGGCAGCAGCTTAAGATTAATCCTTCTCAGTTTCTGGCGAAATGGTTTTTGATCAAGCTTGATGGGAATGGTATGCTAAATGATATTCTTGTCATAAACCTTTAGATCTGAATAGCCCCAAACAAATACATCAAAAACTTCTATCATTAAGGATATGTACTTAATTTTCATTTCAGGAGATAAGGACTTTGATATTTTGACCATCTTAGGCTTGTCAGTTGCGCCAATGTTTACATCTTCAACACCTTTTTATGTGGGAACCATGGTGGGCTTTTTGGCAACATTGTCACGAACAAACAACTCTTCTAAAGGTACCAAGCCTCTTGGAATGTTGTTGTCCTTTAGCTGCAATGTTTCAATCTCAGTTGATTGAATGTTTGGATCATTCATATTGGATGTATCATCAATGTGAGAATTTTGAAATTCTCCTTCCAATTGCATAAAATTGTCGATCTCTTTATCATCCCAAAACACTTCCCAAAATCTCATATTATTAGGGACAGCTGGGCAGTGTTTGACATGGATAGAATATTTCTGATTAGATTGAATAGGAAACTTCACCGTACCGGCTGTAGTAGCGAGAGTCAACTATCACATTCTGAGTTCTAGGAATAAGAGACAAAGTATATTCTGTAAAAGTTTTGAGGATGTCAAGTACAACATTGCAATAAGTTCTCATTCTTGGATGCTTGGCATGGTATTCCCCTTTGACTTGTTTGATTACTAACTCGGAGTCGCCATAAACAAAAATTTTATTTGCTCCCAACGTCTTCAGAATTTTGAGGTCAACAATCAATGCCTCATACTTTGCCTCATTGTTTGAGCATTCAAAAGCTAACTTGTAAGAACTCATTCTTACATTACGAGGAATTTTGCATGAGGCCAAGACATTTCACTCTACCTGAGTCAAAAGAATAAATGTTGTGATAAGGTCGGGTGATACTCGGTCCTAGTTTGTCCATGATGACTTTAGGTATAAGATTATGTGAGGCACTAGAATCTAGCATGGCATTATGGAGGATAAAGTCATGAAGTTTGAGACTAAAATAAAAAGGAGGGATTTCACTATCTTCAGGAATTCGTTTTAAGGCTAGACCAAAAAGGATTGTTGGCTCATCATCAGCCACATTAACTGTATCTGACATCTGGTCAACCTTAAGAATTTTTGCAATCTGAAATTTATATTTATCATTCTTCACTAATTTAGTGAGAGGAATATAAACTTTCAACTTTGAAATTTCATTTTCCAAACTAAAAAGATTAGATTCCTTTTCTACCTCCTTTGCAGTGATATCCTTCTTTTCAAGCTGCCCTTTAGCTTGAGATTCCTTCTTGTGATTTTCACTTTGAAACTCCTTGTCCCTTCTCACATTTCTGGTAGATGCCTCATTTGTTTATCCCGGCTCAGTATAACAACTTCTTTTTCTTTATTCTGATTCAAAGGAACCACTTATTTGCTTGGTGTATCTTTCTACAGATTTTTCCTCTTTTGGTTCAATGAAACAAGTACATTTTTGTTCCTCAAGTTGTACTACTTTTGCAGATGATCAAGAGCATTTTGATATCCTCTTTGGTATTCTTCAGTTTGAACAGCCCATATATCGTCACTTGCAAGTACAAGTTGTTGATCATTGGGTATGAAAGAATCTTCAAAAAGCTGATATTCTTCTGTTAAAAAGGTAGGCAGCTCATCTTCTATGAAGAAGTGATTTTCTTCCATAATCTCTTCTTCATCTTCTTTTTGGCCTTTGGTATAATTTTCCTGAAAAGATGCTCTTACTTGTCCTTGAGGATCTTGTTTTCGCTACTCTTTCTGTCTATTTCTGAATTGTTGTTGTTGTTGGCCACAAAAGTTCGGATTCCTCACTGAATAGTATGCTTGTTGATCAATTATGGATATTCTATCCATAATTCTCTCCATGGTTTTGATCACGGTGTCAAGCTTTACATCTGAATATGATGAAGGTTCTTCTTTAAACACAACTTTCTTCTCAATCCTCTCAAGCTTTGACTTAGACTTATTGATAAGAAGATTGGCTTCAACACTCACTGCATTTCGCTACATTTCTTCAAGAGTAGTAGGGTCTCTTTCTCTCAGCTAATATTCCATGTCTAGGTCAAAGGAATTGAGATAATGGAGACATGGTAGACGAGGTGGAGGCTTCATATCATCAGGAATAGAATTGTATACCAAATTAAATTTTGTTGTAAATTCTTGAACAGTCTCATTTGCATTACTTTTCATTGAGTTATACTCAGCCAATATCTGCAATGGATTTTTCTTCTCTTTCCAACAAGATAGGAACAACTCAATCAACCTCTGTGAGTTATTGACAGAATTAGCAGTTGGGCTGTGAAACCACTTCTTCACATCCCCTGAAAATCTTTGAGCTATAATCCTCATCTTAGCATCACCATTATCAATTTATTCCAGGTCAATAAAATCTATCAATTTATCAACATGATGCTGAGTTGTGATTTCTGAAATCTCATCAAATAGAGGAAGTCTTTGACCATAGTTATGAGATAAAGAAGCAAGTTGAGCAGGTAGTATGAAGGGTGCAAATTATGCTATGACTATTGGAGGTAGTGGGGATACTACAATGGGTTGTGTAGGTAAGGATGATGATACTGATGGAGGTGGTGGGAGAAAGGATGAGGTGGCTGAGGTACTTGGAGATATAGTGGATGTATTTGGTGGTGTAGTAGAGGATGAGACAATAGATAAGTATTCAAGTTGATATTGAATGTAGGACTTTCAGTAGTAATTTGGAGCTGGTCAACAAGACTTTGAAGTTTGTCAGAATTCAACCACAACTCGTGATCAAATCTAGCAAATAGAGATTTGGAAGAATGAGAATGAGATTCAATTTGAATAGGTTTATATATTACTTCATAAATGCAAGATTTAGATTTCGACCTTGAAAGGGAAAACTCTAACTAAGTATCAAAATGAAGTTGCTCAAAGGAAAATAAATTTCTAGGTAGAGAGGTTGTTCTTTTAACTTTTCGAACTGCACTTTTAGTGATAGGTAATTTAAGTTTTCTGAGCATCTTTTCAGGATATTCAACAATAAAAGGTGGATTTGGGTTAGGATTTGACCAGGTATATCTTTTAGAAGCCAGAATTTTGTCTCACCTTAAGATTTGATGAACTTTGTAAAATCAACCTATGTTTGGATACTAGAAATTGTCAACTACAGAACCAGTTCTCTTGAAATCTCTAAGATATCTCATAGGAATGATTTATCAGTCATTCCTCGGCAACAATGCCAAAAATGTTATCCCTTACAATTCCCTAGGTTGAAGAGGAGATCGAGAAGGGTAACCTCGAACTACTTTCAGCTTAGTAGCTATCCCTACTAAGACAAAGAGGGATCTCTCAAAGTTCTTTTCAATGAATAGCTTTAAATAACCAAGTTCTTAGGCTATATATACATATATGTTTGTGTGTCGATGAATTTGAGATTTTAGGGTTTGTTGGACTAGGGTTTAGAGCCAATGATTAGGTCTAGGCTTTAGGAAGGTAGAGACAAATATCGAAAGGAGCTAGATATCAAAATGCCATGGTGTACTTGGAATATTGTCAATTTAGTATAGAATAGAAATTTTTGAAGAGACTAATGAGCATATGCAAGTATGATTTCATTAGCTTTTAGAAGAAATAAATACAAGCATGAAAACCATATAAACAGAGCTTGAAATCAAGAATAATGTCTATTTAACAGCAAGGTAATCCATAGAAAGAATAAAAAACGTGTGGAGAAAGATGATTTAACCATTAAAAAACTAATAGAAAGAAAAACAAACACCATGCTTTCTCTGGACTAGAGTTCCTTAAAAATAGTTGCAATTGCCTCTGTATTAGTTGAAGAAAACATAAACATGTCAGCCTCCTCCACAAAAGTCCAACCCTTCTCTATGAAACAGAAATTATACATATAGACTCACTTATCCCACTTCCCCACCTTCAGGAGTCGAATTCCTGGGTGGTGGAACTGACTCCAAGATTCTCTCAACCAACAGGTGAGAGTGAGAAGGTAAAACTCAAACACTTCTTGGAGACTTTGTTTAGGAGTTTACTTCCTTAATGAGGCCTATTAAACATCCATAACAACCTATCATGTAAATTTATTCATGGTTAAATCATCTAAACTCGAAATAAGTTCCATTACATTAAGATTTTTGACTTTGACCAAGTCAAACTGAAAGTTAGAAAATTTACATAGTGAAATTTACAATAAAAAGCACAAGAAATTGCAAAAGCACAGTGCTGACTTTGATCCCAGTTTAAGGTGCCTTTCTAAAGTCCAAATGAATATCGGAGAGAATGGTCAACTATCCTTTCAATTCTAGTTTCCAGAACACCCTGAATTTTTGAAAATTCCCCATGGGAAGGCCTTCCAAAATCAAATCTCCCAAGGTCGCTTTAGGAACACAGCACCTGTCAACAAGAGGTCTAGAGAGCTGATTTTTGGGCACTTTTTTTTTTTATTTTTCTCAAAATTTAGGCCTCCTATGGAAAATATGAATAAATGGGTTTTGAGAGGAGGCCAAGGGCTTTCCAAAAACGTAAATGTTTCTTGAATTTAGTGCCTAACGAGGATTGTTCTATTAATTTTCTACATAAGGCACCAAGAATTGAAAAAGACCAAAAATGATCAAAATTTCCTCAAAATTGTTCAAGAGCTATAAAATGAGGCATGTTAAGCCCTCATGGATGCTTCAGCAAGAATCTCCAAGTTTTTTTGGGCTTCTTTGAGTTTGTTTTCAAGCTGCTTGACCTTGACATTGAAAATCATGTTCTAAGCCTGGTAATGGTGTGCCATGTGCCTTAGCAGCTGATTGTCTCTATTGGCTTTGTCTAGAAGCTTCTCCAAATGGTCATTTTCCCTGCTTAACCAGTACTCTTTGTCTTGATTGACCTCTAAATCAATTCTTTCCTCTAGGTCTAGCTCATTCAGTAAGATGTGTTTTTCTTCTTCCTCTAATTCCTTCTTAAGCCCTTTAGTTCTTGGCCTCTTTCTCTTACCTTTTCCCTTTGTTCCTTTAGGCTCATTTGTCTCCATGACTTATTTTCCCTTGCCATCTTCCTACAATAGTTTGGTTTGCTCTTTCTCCATGATCAATTGTTTTTCCTTCAGTTGACTATTTTCCTATTCTAGCAATGAGATGATGAACCTTGCTCTTTCCATGTGTTGTGCCTAGCAAAAACCCCCCTTCTTATTTATTTTTATTACTAATACTAAATAAGTGGGGACCCTTTATCGAAAAATTAAAAAAAAAATAAATTAGTGCTTATATTCACTTTTTGAATAAATCTTACTATCATAAACTTAGGAGAATACCTGAAAAATCCAAAAAGACTTAAGTTTTATGATGAGTTCAAACAAAACCATTCTCTCAATAATAAAGTTTCACATCACAAAAAAGGTAATGGATAACATCCTATAAACAAACTCCTAAGATGGTGAAATCATGATGCAATATCACACACTGAAGAAACTCATCACATTGCAATTGTCATATGCCTCAAGTATCACTTAAGGTGAAATACCTCAAGCCGCCGATATGCAATAATGCATCTTGTAAATCGCATTTCACAAAAAAAAACATATGGTAATAGATGATTGTCAAATGCAATGGATTAGTGATATTACGAAGCAAATTGCAAAATCGCTTTATCGCAGATCTGCAGGGCTCGTCGTTCAAAAAGTTTTTCCATAAATTGATGCCCAATTATGCGCATTAATGTTAATTGAATAAGTTAGTTGATGATCATTAATGAAATATGGTTTGGATCTGATCGAAAGGTAATTTCATGTAGGGTGATATATTTTATATGATTTCGGCATTTAAAGCTTTCCCGTCACCTTATTTCTTATCATTACTCTTTCCTTATTTGTGAATTGCAGGAGCGAAAAGCAAAAAGGTATACATAGTAGTGTTTAGAATATTATGGGAAAGAAGGGAAAAGCTCCAAATTATGAAGACAAAGAAATGATGCCCTTATAAACAGACACCACCTGTAACAAAGACGCCAGCATTACTACTTGGGAAGGTATGTACAGTCTACTTGAGGAAGAAAATCCCAGAGTAATGAAGGTTACGGCAACTGCAGACTCACGTGGGTCATCTAAGGCATCAATTACAGAACTTTCATGTTCATTCTTTCACTGGATAGTGGCGAGGCCCAAGATTCTTCCATACACGAACATGGTGAAATGGGTGTTGGATAATGCTGATATAATAGACAGACAGTTTAAGACTCAAAGCCGAGGACTCTTTGGGTTATTCACTACACAAAATTTAAGGTTTATATATCCTTTAAAAAAAAACGTGCAAGAGGCAAAAAAATAGCACCATGGAAGCCCGGATTGAGAAACGGAGGCAATTTCCGATGTGCGAATCATGCATCACCAGGAAAAACCCCTTGAGGAGGAAAATCTCTGATCACTCAGACACTTGTAAGCCCGGAAAATTGTAGGAAAAAGTGCTAAAGGCTAAATTCAAAACCCGAGCTCTAAAAACCAGTGGTATTTATCAGAGATATCCTTAAAGTAGTATGTAAATATCTTATCATATGTACAACATTGATGGAGGAGCATCAAGGCCAATTTTCATTTTAATGATGTAAATAAAGGGGGTGTGACATTTTTATTATTTTATTGTTAGATAAATTATATAAGTGAGGATTTTGTAAATATTCTTGTATTAATTAAAAGGATATGAGAGAAATATATTAGGAGCCAAATTTGGGATTAGGAATACTATTTATGGGACTTTGTTGAGTCCACACCTAAAATATAGATGTAGTTGAGGATTGGGTGGAGAGACATTTGGAGTGAATTAAATGCATTATTTGTGTATAAATATGAGTGGTTTTTGTGAGGAAAAGAGACTTGAATAGTGAGGGTGATGGAGAGTAGGTTTTGAATAGCCAAGGCTGTAAGCCTATGGCAAATTGTAAGGGCCATGAACGTTGAATACTTGGCAGGAAGAAAAGGTTGTAAGTATTTTCATTGTTAATGTGGAAGTGTTTTCAGAATTTTGTGTTTAATTCATTGAGTAATGTGTATTTCTGTATATCGACTTTGAATTCGTCAAGGCGCACTCACTTTGGTGAAATCAAATTAAACTGTTGTGATGAGATACCAGAATTTGGACTGGTAATGATGGATTGACTTAGTGATGGTATGGGATGCGAATGTATGGTACGTTGACTGAAATGAATAGCATCGAAGAGTTGTGTTTCACATGTGAGATGGGACGTTTTTTTTTAACTGTTTTGAAACAGGAACAACGTTCAAATTAGAACATAAGGCATTGGGTGAATCGATGGAATTAGAATAATTTACTCTGCTACAGATTGGGAATTTCCATGACACGCTGGGGCATTGAAATTGGGTGCTATGCAGGTTTGAAATAATATAATCTACTTATAAGATCTGTTTGCAAATGGCATATATCTGTGGACCATAACAAAAGGAATTTAATCATTCTTTGTGAAAAACGCTTAAATTATAATTGTGAAATTGGTAAATTGATCACCATGAATCGATTTCATGAAAGAAGAATTCCTATATATGGAATTGGTCAAACACTGGTTGACAGAGGATGTTGTTCCTTTGAAATTATATATGCCATGTAAAGGTTTTTGTCTTGAACGCCTTTAACCGCATCTGAAAGTTCTGAACGTTGTCATTCGAATGTATGATCTACAAAATTCTGGGAGGTATAGAGTTCGAAGAGCAGGAAGTGTAATCGCCCATGATGAAATATTGTGTTTCAGCACCTCTGCAAGTTGATGGAATCATGGTGGTATAATTTAAAGGTGAAGAAGAAATATAATTATATTTTGTAGTTGATACATGACAGGTCAGTATGAATATGCATTGAAATCCATTTATTGAGGTCAATTGAGATCGATTAAATCGATCCATATCTGATGGGTATAACAACAGAGAATATGTACCTGTGTTAAATCAAACGCCTTAATCCACTCTTTGATTATCATTTTCATACTTTTAACTCTCTGTGAAAGGTTCGATGAAGCCTAGGCTTTATTGAGGGCCGGAAGTTCTTCACAGCATCTAATTGCCGCGTATAAATTGTTCAAAGAGACTCTGTCTATTTTAATAAATACAAATTGATGCAATACACACATTTGTTTGAATCAATATCTGAAAATCGATTCAGATCTTCAAGGCAGAGGTTCGAATTATGAGCGAAGTTCAATTCAAAATTGAATTCAACAGAATCTGATTGAACGTGATCAGTACAAGAATGTATGGCTATAGGTGGTGGTATTACATTGATAATTGGAGCTTTGAATGGTAAAAACGAATGGTATTGGTTTTTTTGAATAGTTGATTTAAAATCCTAAGATGAGTATTTCATAGATTTTATAATCAAGTGATAAATCTCTAGCATGAGATTTTAAATTTTGGGCTGATTGGTTTTGATAGCCATGAGTTAAAAGATAGCTTCTTCAATGGGAATGTTGAAATTGCCTAGCTTGAGTGTTATTTGAGGCAGTCATTGAATATGCATTTTGTATATGCATAGTTTATGAAGATTATGGGTTTGCAGGGGTAGCCCTGCGTCATTTTTGGTATCAGAGCTTGACTCTATTGAAATTGAAAAGGTGCTTGTTTTCTGAATGAAGACAGAAGGTTTTGCTGAAAACTAAAGTGTGTTTCTTTGAATGCATGATGAATGATTGAAAGGAAGATCAGATTTTTAAATTTGATATGCAAACTACACAAATGCAGTGAACGGGATGGTAGAAGTGAATGGAGACAAGATCCTACAAGATCTTAAAGGTGAGATTATTTTCTAATTTGAAATTTATGATTGAAGTTTATGGTTGTAGACAAGATGATGGCAGTGAAGCTGAAATTCGGTTGAAGGCTGGATAAGGAGGACAGTTGCAGTGTCCTGAAGAGGAAGTGAGTTGAAGAGATAGCCTAGAGAAAGCAGAGGAGTGCTCAAGAGGTTCCAGAGGCAGTGAACCAGTACTTACCAAAAGACTGAGTGAGGACAGCTTGGTGAGGTAAGGGGCAGCAAGAGAGATTGTTGTCGTAGAGGCTAGTGCAACTCATGGTGAGTGAGAAACTCATGGAGAAGATGATCATGGAGGATCAAAGAAGAGGTTCAGAGGAATGCCACAAAGGTGAGATGACTGATGAGGTCTGAGAAAGAGAGATTGCAGTAATAAAGGTACAATTGCAGGTACTGGAAGAATGGCTGCAAGAGCAGGAAAACTAGAATAGAAAATGGATCTTTCCACTGAAGGGAAAGAGAGTGATTTGGTGACAATTGCAGGTGAAGTTGAGGCAAAGTGTGATTGCCTTATTGAAGAAAGGACTTAGAGTTCTTGAGCCAGAGTTGGAATTTGAAAATTCCACATGCAGATTTGTTCAAAGGGAAGTGATGGAGGGAGCAGTCAAGACTGGAAAGTCTTGTAGTTCTAAAACTAATGAGTTGTGTATGTTTGTAGGTACAATACAGGGAGATGAGCAAGCTTTAGAGTTTGTTCAAGGAGATTTGAATCTGAACACTATTCAGATCGATGTTGAGATAGCAAGATCTCAGGAGGAAATGAAGACGGAGGAGTCTAATCGAAATATTGTGGAAGAAAGAGAAGGACCAGCTGATGATTGGTCAAGAGCTGGTGAAGGTATGGAAAATTGTGTGAAGTATTTCCAGAGGAAGTTCGAGCAGATGATAGATGTACAGTTGAGATGTATGCAACTCGGAGCAGCTGAGTTGGAAGAGGAGGTTTCCATTGAACTGGATCCAGATCAATGGAAACCTCCTCAGCTGGATAATGTGAACTCTTGTGTTTGTATAGCTAACAATTGTGATTTTATTACAAGTGTTGAGGAGGATGCGCAATCTTGTGAAGCTGTCACAAGCATGGAAAAGAATCTTTCAGGAGATAAGTACTTTGAAGAAGAAAGCAATGATGCTTTTGCTATTACAACACAGGAAGTTCTTGTGAATAAAGAAAAGGATCAGCTTAAGGAGCTGGTATATGAACCAACAGTTGAAACTGTTGAAACTTGTAGTTTTCAAACTGACAAGTTGTGTATGAATGCAGGGATGGTACATGATGATGATCAATTTGTTATAAATGCTGATAATGAAAAATTGTTTTTATTAAGTGATGGACAGATAACTGAGTTTATTGCAGGAGTTGAGAATCATAATTATGTTCTGATAACAGATGATGAGATGGTGACAACAGAGAGCTTGGCTTGTGAAAGTATTGAAGATTGCACAGAAAGTTTCTCAAAGGAGATGATACGTTTATGGCATGAGCTAAGTGTTCTAGAGCAGAGACTAGAAGTACAGAAGATAAGTGTTCAGAATATAAAGACAGAGATGAATGAAAATAAAGAGGTTCATTTTTATGAACCAGAACACAGAGGCATTCTCGGAGAAGATGATGCTGAGGAGAGACTAAGTGCTAGTCTCAAGAATGATTGGGATCAGCATACTGAAATATTGGCAATGGGAAGTAAGGCATTGAGGCCTTATGATTTTTATCTTAACAAGTGTTTTGTGAATGCAGGTATTGGTACTGAAGAACATTTGACTCAGTTGAGTAGTCAAATGAAGGGAGAAGAAGTTTTATGTTCCAGAAGACAAGAGGGCATGGATGATCGGGTGGCAGTCAGAACAGAAACAAGCATAGAAGCAAGAAGTCAGCAAGTGATAGTACAGATAGAGAGAGTAAAAACTGAGCAAGCCGTCTTAGCTCAGCAGACAGCAAGAAATCAACAGCCGGGAGATTTATTGGACTAAGAGATTGAAGGCATCAGAAGATTGATGATGAAAGTATCTTGGAAGAGGCCAACAGCAGTAAAACAAAGGAGAAGTAGCAAAAGAAAGACAGCAGAAGATTGTGTAAGCCTAATCAGTGGGGCGATGCAGCATAAAGTGGGAAAACCTGGAGAAGAACAACAAAGAGAAGCAGCGATAAGTAGAAAATTGTAGCACAAAATATGGGATCCAGGCATACACAGATCCAAACACATGATCAAGTGATCATGTTAAATTTCAACCTTTGGAGTCTGATGCAGGAGCATCAAGGCCAATTTTCATTTTAATGATGTAAATAAAGGGGGTGTGACATTTTTATTATTTTATTGTTAGATAAATTATATAAGTGAGGATTTTGTAAATATTCTTGTATTAATTAAAAGGATATGAGAGAAATAGATTAGGAGCCAAATTTGGGATTAGGAATACTATGTATGGGACTTTGTTGAGTCCACACCTAAAATATAGATGTAGTTGAGGATTGGGTGGAGAGACTTTTGGAGTGAATTAAATGCATTATTTGTGTATAAATATGAGTGGTTTTTGTGAGGAAAAGAGACTTGAATAGTGAGAGTGATGGAGAGCAGGTTTTGAACAGCCAAGGCTGTAAGCCTGTGGCAAATTGTAAGGGCCATGAACGTTGAATACTTGGCAGGAAGAAAAGGTTGTAAGTATTTTCATTGTTAATGTGGAAGTGTTTTCAGAATTTTGTGTTTAATTCATTGAGTAATGTGTATTTCTGTATATCGACTTCGAATTCGTCAAGGCGCACTCACTTTGGTGAAATCAAATTAAACTGTTGTGATGAGATACCAGAATTTGGACTGGTAATGATGGATTGACTTAGTGATGGTATGGGATGCGAATGTAAGGTACGTTGACTGAAATGAATAGCATCGAAGAGTTGTGTTTCACATGTGAGATGGAACGTTTTTTTTTAACTGTTTTGAAACAGGAACAACGTTCAAATTAGAACATAAGGCATTGGGTGAATCGATGGAGTTAGAATAATTTAATCTGCTACAAATTGGGAATTTCCATGACACACTCGGGCATTGAAATTGGGCGCTATGCAGGATTGAAATCATATAATCTACTTATAAGATCTGTTTGCAAATGGCAGATATCTATGGATCAAAACAAAAGGAATTTAATCATTCTTTGTGAAAAACGCTTAAATTATAATTGTGAAATTGGTAAATTGATCACCATGAATCGATTTCATGAAAGAAGAATTCCTGTATATGGAATTGGTCAAACACTGGTTGACAGAGGATGTTGTTCCTTTGAAATTATATATGCCATGTAAAGGTTTTTGTCTTGAACGCGTTTAAGCATCTGAAAGTTCTGAATGTTGTCATTCAAATGTATGATCTGAAAAATTATGGGAGTTATAGAGTTCGAAGAGCAGGAAGTGTAATCGCCCATGATGAAATATTGTGTTTCAGCACCTCTGCAAGTTGATGGAATCATGGTGGTATAATTTAAAGGTGAAGAAGAAATATAATTACATGTTGCAGTTGATACATGACAGGTCAATATGAATATGTGTTGAAATACATTTATTGAGGTCAATTGAGATCGATTAAATCGATCTATATCTAATGGGTATAACAACAGAGAATATGTACCTGTGTTAAATCAAATGCCTTAATCCACTCTTTGATTATGATTTTCATACTTTTAACTCTCTGTGAAAGGTTCAATGAAGCCTAGGCTTTATTGAGGGGCGTAAGTGCTTCACAACATCTAATTGTCGCGTATAAACTGTTCAAAGAGACTCTGTCTATTTTAATAAATACAAATTGATGCAATCCATACATTTGTTTGAATCAATATCTGAAAATCGATTCAGATCTTCAAGGCAGAGGTTCGAATTATGAGCGGAGTTCAATTCAAAACTGAATTCAACAGAATCTGATTGAACGTGATCAGTACAAGAATGTATGGCTGTAGGTGGTGGTATTACATTGATAATTGGAGCTTTGAATGGTAAAAACGAATGGTATTGGTTTTTTTGAATAGTTGATTTAAAATCCTAAGATGAGTATTTCATAGATTTTATAATCAAGTGAGAAAGCTCTAGCATGAGATTTTAAATTTTTGGTTGATTGGTTTTGATAGCCATGAGTTGAAAGATAGCTTCTTCAATGGGAATGTTGAAATTGCCTAGCTTGATTGTTATTTGAGGCAGTCATTGAAGATGCATTTTGTATATTCATAGTTTATGAATATTCCAGGTTTGCAGGGGTAGCCCTGCATCATTTTTAGTATCAGAGCTTGACTCTGTTGAAATTGAAAAGGTGCTTGTTTTCTGAATGAAGACAGAAGGTTTTGCTGAAAAATAAAGTGTGTTTCTTTGAATGCATGATGAATGATTGAAAGGAAGATCAGATTTTTAAATTTGATATGCAAACTACACAAATACAGTGAACGGGATGGCAGAAGTGAATGGAGACAAGATCCTGCAAGATCTTAACGGTGAGATGATTTTCTGATTTGAAATTTATGATTGAAGTTTATGGTTGTAGACAAGATGATGGCAGTGAAGCTGACATTCGGTTGAAGGCTGGATAAGGAGGACAGTTGCAGTGTCCTAAAGAGGAAGTGAGTTGAAGAGATAGCCTAGACAGAGTAGAGGAGTGCTAAAGAGGTTCCAGAGGCAATGAACCAGTACTTACAAAAAGACTAAGTGAGGAGAGCTTGGTGAGGTAAGGGGCAGCAAGAGAGATTGTTTTCGTAGAGGATAGTGCAACTCATGGTGAGTGAGAAACTCATGGAGAAGATGATCATGGAGGATCAGAGAAGAGGTTCACAGGAATTCCACAAAGGTGAGATGACTGATGAGGTCTGAGAAAGAGAGATTGCAGTAATAAAGGTACAATTGCAGGTACTAGAAGAATGGCTGCAAGAGCAGGAAAACTAGAATAGAAAATGGATCTTTCCACTAAAGGGAAAGAGAGTGATTTGGTGACAATTGCAGGTGAAGTTGAGGCAAAGTGTGATTGCCTTATTGAAGAAAGGACTTAGAGTTCTTTAGCCAGAGTTGGAATTTGAAAATTCCACACGCAGATTTGTTCAAAGGGAAGTGTTGGAGGGAGCAGTCAAGACTGGAAAGTCCTGTAGTTCTAAAACTAATGAGTTGTGTATGTTTGCAGGTAAAATACAGGGAGATGAGCAAGCTTTATAGTTTGTTCAAGGAGATTTGAATCTGAACACTATTCAGATCGATGTTGAGATAGCAAGATCTCAGGAGGAAATGAAGATGGAGGAGTCTAATCGAAATATTGGTGAAGAAAGAGAAGGACCAGCTGATGATTGGTCAAGAGCTGGTGAAGGTATGGAAAATTTTGTGAAGTATTTCTAGAGGAAGTTTGAGCAGATGATAGATGTACAGTTGAGATGTATGCAACTCAGAGCAGCTGAGTTGGAAGAGGAGGTTTCCATTGATGAAACGAAGGAGGAGATCATTGATGATTTCTTGAGTTATTGGGTAGATCCAGATCAGCTGGATAATGTGAACTCTTGTGTTTGTATAGCTAACAATTGTGATTTTATTACAGGTGTTGAGGAGGATGCGCAATCTTGTGAAGTTGTCACAAGCATGGAAAAGAATCTTTTAGGAGATAAGGACTTTGAAGAAGAAAGTAGTGATGCTTTTGCTATTACAACACAGGAAGTTCTTGTGAATAAAGAAAAGGATCAGCTTAAGGATCTGGTATATGAACCAACAGTTGAAACTATTGAAACTTGTAGTTTTCAAACTGACAAGTTGTGTATGAATGCAGGGATGATACATGATGATGATCAATTTGTTATAAATGCTGATAATGACAAATTGTTTTTATTAAGTGATGGACAGATAACTGAGTTTATTGCAGGAGTTGAGAATCAGAATTATGTTCTGATAACAGATGATGAGATGGTGACAACAGAGAGCTTGGCTTGTGAAATTATTGAAGATTGCACAGAAATTTTCTCAAAGGAGATGATAGGCTTATGGCATGAGCTAAGTGTTCTAGAGCAGAGACTAGAAGTACAGAAGATAAGTGTTCAGAATATAAAGACAAAGATGAATGAAAATAAAGAGGTTCATTTTTATGAACCAGAACACAGAGGCATTCTCGGAGAAGATGATGCTGAGGAGAGACTAAGTGCTAGTCTCAAGAATGATTGGGATTAGCATACTGAAATACTGGCAATGGGAAGTAAGGCATTGAGGCCTTATGATTTTTATCTTAACAAGTGTTTTGTGAATGCAGGTATTGGTACTGAAGAACATTTGGCTCAGTTGAGAAGTCAAATGAAGGGAGAAGAAGTTTTCTGTTCCAGAAGACAAGAGGGCATGGATGATCGGATGGCAGTCACAACAGAAACAAACATAGAAGCAAGAATTCAACAAGTGATAGTACAGATAGAGAGAGTAAAAACTGAGCAAGCCGTCTTAGCTTAGCAGACAATAAGAAATCAACAGCCGGGAGATTTATTGGACCAAGAGATTGAAAGCATCAGGAGACTGATGATGGAAGTATCTCAGAAGAGGCCAACAGCAGTAAAACAAAGGAGAAGCAGCAAAAGAAAGACAGCAGAAGATTGTGTAAGCCTAGTCAGTGGGGCGATGCAGCATAAAGTGGGAAAGCCTAGAGAAGAACAACAAAGAGAAGCAACGATAAGTAGAAAATTGCAGCACAAAATATGGGATCCAGGCATACACAGATCCGAACACATGATCAGGCGATCATGTTAAATTTCAACCTTTGGAGTCTGATGTAGGAGCATCAAGGCCAATTTTCATTTTAATGATGTAAATAAAGGGGGTGTGACATTTTTATTATTTTATTGTTAGATAAATTATATAAGTGAGGATTTTGTAAATATTCTTGTATTAATTAAAAGGATATGAGAGAAATAGATTAGGAGCCAAATTTGGGATTAGGAATACTATGTATGGGACTTTGTTGAGTCCACACCTAAAATATAGATGTAGTTGAGGATTGGGTGGAGAGACTTTTGGAGTGAATTAAATGCATTATTTGTGTATAAATATGAGTGGTTTTTGTGAGGAAAAGAGACTTGAATAGTGAGAGTGATGGAGAGTAGGTTTTGAACAGCCAAGGCTGTAAGCCTCTGGAAAATTGTAAGGGCCATGAACATTGAATACTTGGCAGGAAGAAAAGGTTGTAAGTATTTTCATTGTTAATATGGAAGTGTTTTTAGAATTTTTTGTTTAATTAATTGAGTAATGTGTATTTCTGTATATCGACTTCGAATTCGTCAAGGCGCACTCACTTTGGTGAAATCAAATTAAACTGTTGTGACAAGGTACCATAATTTGGACTGGTAATGATGGATTGACTTAGTGATGGTATGGGATGCGAATGTATGGTACGTTGACTGAAATGAATAGCATCGAAAAGTTGTGTTTCACATGTGAGATGGAACGTTTCTTTTTAACTGTTTTGAAAGAGGAACAACGTTCAAATTAGAACGTAAGGCATTGGGTGAATCAATGGAATTAGAATAATTTAATCTGCTACATATTGGGAATTTCCATGACACGCTGGGGCATTGAAATTGTGCGGTATGCAGGTTTGAAATCATATAATCTACTTATAAGATCTATTTGCAAAAGCCAGATATCTATGGATCAAAACAAAAGGAATTTAATCATTCTTTGTGAAAAACGCTAAAATTATAATTGTGAAATTTGTAAATAGATCACCATGAATCGATTTCATGAAAGAAGAATTCCTGTATATGGAATTGGTCAAACACTGGTTGACAGAGGATGTTGTTCCTTTGAAATTATATATACCATGTAAAGGTTTCTATCTTGAACGACTTTAACCGCATCTGAAATTTCTGAACGTTGTCATTCGAATGTATGATCTGCAAAATTCTGGGAGGTACAGAGTTCGAAGAGCAGGAAGTGTAATCGCCCATGATGAAATATTGTGTTTCAACACCTCTGCAAGTTGATGGAATCATGGTGGTGTAATTTAAAGGTGAAGAAGAAATATAATTACGTGCTGCAGTTGATACATGACAGGTCAGTATGAATATGCGTTGAAATCCATTTATTGAGGTCACTTGAGATCGATTAAATCGATCCATATCTACTGGGTATAACAACAGAGAATATGTACTTGTGTTAAATCAAATGCCTTAATCCACTCTTTGATTATGATTTTCATACTTTTAACTCTCTGTGAAAGGTTCGATGAAGCCTAGTCTTTATTGAGGGGCGTAAGTGCTTCACAACATCTAATTGCTGTGTATAAACTGTTCAAAGGGACTCTGTCTATTTTAATCAATACAAATTGATGTAATCCATACATTTGTTTGAATCAATATTTGAAAATCGATTCAGATCTTCAAGGCAGAGGTTCGAAATATGAGCAGAGTTCAATTCAAAATTAAATTCAACAAAATCTGATTGAACATGATCAGTACAAGAATGTATGCCTGTAGGTGGTGGTATTACATTGATAATTGGAGCTTTGAATGGTAAAAAAGAATGGTATTGGTTTTTTTGAATAGTTGATTTAAAATCCTAAGATGAGTATTTCATAGATTTTATAATCAAGTGATAAAGCTCCAGCATGAGATTTTAAATTTTGGGCTGATTGGTTTTGATAGCCATGAGTTAAAAGATAGCTTCTTCAATGGGAATGTTGAAATTGCCTAGCTTGAGTGCTATTTGAGGCATTCATTGAAGATGCATTTTGTATATGCATAGTTTATGAAGATTCTGGGTTTGCAGGGGTAGCCCTGCGTCAAATATCTACTTACAAGATGAAGACAAAAGGCTAAAGAAAAGAGCAGAGACTATCAAGAGTTTAACCAAGTTGAGTTGGGATTCTTATTAGTGATACTTGGAAAAACCACATAGTCAATGCATGACTCTCAAATGCCTCATTAACTCTTCCGAGAAGATGGCGCCAGTACTTTCCGATTTTGTTTTCACAGGGAAACTTAAGTCTGAGGTCGGCCAACCAACTCTCCTCAAGCCGATGCCGAATTCTTGCAACCACAGAGAATAGATACATAGATAGTTAATTGCTAGATTTAGTTTTAGTTTTAGTTTCAGTTTTAGTTTTGCTTTATTTTTGCCTTAGATGGCGATAGTCATTTAAACCTCCTGCTATATTTTTGTAATAAACTATCTTTAGATTTAGCTAGTAGTATTTCAACCCTTCTCATGCACTTACAGAAGGGTCCTGAAATTTGTCAAAAACGTTTCCTCAGAACATGCACTTTTGCACCCTCTAAGGAGGTTTTGATGAATGAATGGAACAAGATTTATTGATATCTTTGTTTAATAACTGTTACTGAAATTGCACTTTTGTACTCTTAGTAGATGTTGAATTAAAAGGAGATAAATCATTATTGTTGAAGCTCATGAGTAGAACTTGTTATCAATGGTACTTTTATCTCTTAACGGTTTCTGCTTATGTGTTAAGGTGATATTTATGTTTAGTTATTTATATATGAATGCTTGAATGCTTGAGGTATCATTTGGCACTTCTGTACGGAGATGGCTATTCTATTTACGCTTAATATATGAGTGACTTATTATGCAATATGATTTTCACAATTGTTTCAGCTAACATTTTATACGAAACAGTTCATCTTTATTGAATTCTTTTCTCATAGCAATTGAATGATCTTTATTACCAATTACTGTTAGAAATTATTTTAGATCGCATAACTGAAAGACTAAATCCTGGGTTAGTTTTAGAATTAGATATTTCTACTCATTGGAATACAATTTCATGTTGTTAAATTAGATTTAGAATAAAAGAATTTTACTTAGAAATTACTAGAAAGGAAATATCAATTCTCAACACACACACACACATAAACTGGGAAACTGGTCCCATCATCCCCTTTCGGACCCATCATCCCAAATGGAAAAGGATCTGCTTTCAAGGGCCGGACCGGGTGGGTATCCCCCTTATTGTAGACCCGATTTTCAGGGCTTCAACATATTTGGTGCTAGAAGGAGGACACGAACTATGAATGGTAAGTAAATCTAAATCTAAATACCATTATGAGAGTAAATCACCCTCACCATCTTCCCCAACTTCTCCATCGCATTTAGAGTCTTTGAATCTTGAGCGAGAAGTCGATACAACAACTACTACCACAAACCCGAACATTTCAGAGAAATCTACTATTGAACCTCCTGAAGTTAAATCATTGATCCATAAACTTCAGCAATTTTCTATATCACCCCAAAAATCTGAAAAATCTCAAGGTAGTGTGACTTCGCAATATAACCCTTCTCATCCTCTTACCAGATTGCAGAGTTAAAAGTTTGTTATCGAACCAACTAATTTACCTCTACCTAAAAGGAAAAGAGCAAGGAAATCACCTAAAGGGTCTGATAGTGAGACTCTTTTGTCATCATCGTCCATCTCAACCTCTCTACTGCGAAGTCAACCATCCACCCCTCCACTTCAAATCGTTGTTCACCAGACCTCTGGAACTTCAACATCTCCTTCTCAATCATCTAGAATTGTAATATCCTCTTCTTCCCAACTGCAAGGAATACCTTTTGTTCTTTCCTCTGTTACTAGTTCAACGATGGCCCAAACCCCATGGAATAACCCAGGGGCAGTCTTAATTCCTACGCCCTTGAGTCAAATTCCGGCCCATCCTAAAAAATGACTGCCTAAGTTTAATCCTGAAATAGGCATGCTACCAGAAGAACACATAGACAACTTTATGTTATCTATAAATCTCAGTGGAGTTACTAATGAAGACGTTGTTGTCTGGCTCTTTCCTTACACTTTACAAGGAGCAGCTAGATCGTGGTATTTTTCATTACCATCCGGATCTATCACTAGTTGGGATATTTTCCAAGAGAAATTCTTGACTAAGTTCGGCAATGATAGGACTACTGCAACACTGATCAATGACCTATCTAATCTTAGGACTGAATCAAGGGAACCTATCAAATATTTTAACTCGTGTTTCAATAAACTTTTGAATAAAATTCCTACCACTTCTAAGCCTAGTGAAGAAGTTCGAAGTGAATGGTACATATCTGCTCTACCATCAAACATAGAAATATTCGTTGATAGAGCTACCAAAGCAACTTTGGATGATAATATGAAGGAAGCAATAATGGTAGAGAAACGTACCATAGCCTTAGAGAAGAAAAATGTTGTTGATGAACAAAAATCTAAGAAGGTCACTTTTAAAGAATATCCCAAGAAAAAACAATCAAAATACCCATTTGATTTAGAAGGATTGCAGAAAGTTTTGAAAACCATGTCTAACAAAATGGTTGACATTAAGAAACAAGTGGCAGATACTTCTTCAAAAAAGCATTACAGGACTTATAGGAAAAATCCTTCAACTGATTCCAAGCCTCCCAATGTTATTACAAATGCAGAATCAGAAGAAGATGAAGAGGAAGTTTCTAATGAGGAGCCTATTGATGAAGAAGAAGTTGTAGAAGTACAGGGAATGTGGGACTTCATCCTCCTAGATGAAGAGTATCAAGAGGCATCACTAGTCAGTACTAGAAGTAGAAATCAACTCGATCCTCCACAACATACTCCTAAGCTGAAGAGCACAAGCTCGATGTCTAAGGATAAAGTCGTAGGTAAGAAAACGTCACCCAAAGTGACTCAAACAAGCCCAGTTCAAACAGATTCACCAACTCCATCTAAAACATTGATTGTTTCTAATGAGATGGATTATACTATCATAGAAGACATGAAGAATACTAGGGCTAACATTACTTTTTATGAATTGAGCAAGTTAAAACATCAACAAAAGCTACTTTTGAAATAGTTGCATGCAATACCTGTTGCACCTCTGCCTGCCGCTGTAATCTCACAAGCTTCTCATGAAATGGGAAGACCTCCAACTAATGTGACTAATAAAGTTTATCCAAATGATATCGCTTTGATTGGAGGAAGGTCAAGATCTCATACTCCCCCATTTCTTCTTACTTATGAAGTTTTCAACAAAAACTTGCATAATTGTTTAGTCGATTCAAGAGCTTCATCTAATATCTTACCTAAATCAATATGTGCAAAGTTGAGCGTTCAATCTCAAAAATATGCAGTACCCATAGCTCAACTCGACTGGTCGCAGGTTGAAATGATTGGTGAACTAAATCAGGGTACCATAAGGCTGTCATCTAGTCCAAAGGTATGTAAAGTTATTGGTATTTTAGTTGCAGACATTCCAAAATTCTATGGCTTAATTCTTAGTAGAGATTGGTCTGAAAAGCTTCATGAATACTTTGCATTTGATTGGTCACACATGTGGCTCCCTTATCATGGAAAACCGAATCAGATAAAGGTTGAGCAAGAAAGACATATAAAATACATAGTAACAGAATTGGAATGACAAAATGAACCTGTAGCATACAACAACAATATAATTGACAACTATTTTGTTGACTCTTTCTTACGAGATTTTAATGCTCATACTTCGCCTTACTTAGAACATTTTGTTTTGTCTCAAGCAGAAAAAATTTCTCAAACAGATAGTTCTAAATGTGTTAATTTTATAGATAGTCCTGTAAATAAATATTTATTTTGGAAGTTATTTTTTGAGGGTTCTAAGTCTAACGATGGAGCAGGAGTAGGATGCGTATTAGTTAGTCCAGAGGAAAACAAAACTATGCTAACTTGTAGACTCGAGTTCGATTGCACCAATAACACTGTAGAGTATGAGGCTTTAGTGCAAGGATTATACAAGGCAATCAAATTATATATCAAGTATCTACAAGCCTTCGGAGATTCTGGAATTGTTATTAGACAGGTACGAAATATTATACATTGTCTATCAGGTCATTTAAAGCATTATCAATCTTTAGTACAAGATATAACTAAACATTTTATAGCATTCAATATTTCATCAATTCCCAGACTCCAAAATGTTAGTGCTGAACTCTTGGCAAACGTAGCTTCCAAGCTCATTCCCTTAGAAGACTATAGCCTAGACAGATTCTCAATCGAATTGATCTTTAGACCCTCGATTCTTGATAATATTACCAATTGGAGAATTTTCAACAATGGTCCTAATATTATAAGCTTCCTCACATCAGAAGGATCTTATACTAATTAGATAATTGATGAGGACCAACATGACAAACAATTGCAACAAGATAGCACTAATAATGCTATGCCAAAATGAGTAGTCAAGTTAGAAGACCTATATGATTTGAAAGATCGATTCAAAATTTCTACTAATTCAGAACTTCAAAGTTCAACTTTGAGCTATGAATTAGTAAATCTAGGAATTGGTACCAAGCCGCAGAATATCAATCTAGGTCTTGCCCTAGCCCCTGAAGAAATATTAGCACATGCTCGCCTCCTGAAACAATACAAAAGTGTCTTTGCCTTGACCTATGATGACCTTAAGACTTACGACACTTCTATCATTCAACATACTACCCCAATGATAAACAATGAAAAACCTATCCAACAAAAGCTGAGAAAGATCCATCCTCATCTGGAAAACTAGATTAAGTCTGAGCTTAATAAATTATTGAAAGCCAAAATTATTTTTCCCATTCGACATTCTAGATGGGTTTCCAATATGGTTCATGTTAGAAACAAAAACAGAGACATTAGAATTTTCATTGACTTTCGAAACCTTAACAAGGCCTACTAAAAGGATAATTTTCCCCTACCTCCTATGGAGCAAATATTGCAAGCAGTTGCAGGATCAGAATTAATGTCCTTTTTGGATGGTTTCTCCAGCTACAACCAATTTTTGGTCCATCCTAACGATCAATTAAAGACCACGTTCAAAACCAAATAGGGTACTTATGCATGTCAAAAGATGCCTTTTGATTTGATCAACGCTAGCGCCACATTTCAAAGGGCCATGGACATCGCATTTAAGGGATTAGTAAACAAATCAATAGTAATATACTTGGATGATATAACTGTATATTCCAAAAAATGAGGTAATCATCTTAGAGGCTTAAAGTAGATCTTCCAACTTTTCCAAAGGTATGGGATTTCACTAAATCCAAAAAAGTCCTTTTTTGCATTAAGTGAAGGAAAACTTCTTGGATTTATAGTTTCAAAATCTTGAATCCATAGTGATCCCAATAGAATCAAGGAGATTTTCGAAATACCCTTGCCTCACAACAAGAAAGCTATGCAATCTTTCCTTGGCCAAATTAATTTTGCTAAGAGATTTGTTCCGGACTTCTCAAGGATTTTATTTCCCTTACAAGCAATGATTAAAAAGAATTTAATCTTCAAGTGGGGCCAAGACGAATATGAAGCACTCAATTTGATTAAACAAGCGATTGTAAATGCCCCATCTTTAGCAACTCCAAATTTCTCAGATCCTTTCATTTTGTACACATTTCCCTATGATATATCATATGCTGCGATACTCACTCAAGCAAATCAAGACAAGGCAGAAGCCCCAATTGCCTTTTTCAGTTCAAATCTGCAAGGGGCCAAATTAAACTATTCTGATGTCGAAAAACAAGCTTATGCAGCTTTCAAAGTGATCAAACACTTCAGACCCTTCCTACTTAAAACCCATACAAAAATCATAGTATCGTTTCCACTGGAAAGAAATCTTTTAGTATAGAAAGACTTGGGTGAGAAAAGAGAAAATTGGATTACTGCCTTACAAGAATACGATGCTGAAGTTAAACCATCAAATATTGTAAAAGGTCAAGGATTTTGCAAAATGTTGGCTGGAGCATCTCTTATTTCCAAATCACCATCTTCAAAAGTACAAATTTATGAGGTAAGCATAAACGATCTTGAATCATTATATGCTAATATCATATTTTATATAAAAAATGGATATGCTCCTTCAAACTTAGATTATACAAAGAAAAGAGCCCTAAGATTAAAGGCTAAGTAATATCAACTCATGAACGATGTACTTTTTAGGATGAATTATGATTTTGTTCTCCTTTTATGTCTTGAGAAATCTAAAGCTGAAAAGGTGTTGCAAGAACTCCACGATGGACCAACAGGTGGACATTATGCTAGAGATGCCATAGCACATAAAGTATTGCGTGCAGGGTACTATTGGCCTACTCTATTCAAAGACACACATAGTTATGTAAAGAAATGTCAAGTTTATCAAACTGCTACTGGAAGACAAAAGAAACCATCGTTGTCTTTGCAACCAGTCAATATTGATCAACCCTTTGATCAATGGGGATTGGATATAATAGGTGAGATCATTCCTCACTCTTCTAAACAGCATAGGTATATCCTTATAGCTACAGATTATTTTACTAAATGGGTAGAAGCAATTCCTCTCAAGACAGCTAATGCCAAACACATCATTGATTTCATAGATCAGTTCATAATCACCAGGTTTGGTTTACCCTCTGCTTTAATGTTTGATAATGCATCATATTTTTCTGGAAATGCTATGACCGAATTCACGCTCAAAAGAGGTTTTAAACTTAAATACTCTGCCAATTATTACCCACAAGGGAATGGGTTAGCTGAATCAACAAATAAAAACTTAATCAGAATCATTAAGCGAACCATCGATCAAAATCATAAGAATTGGCACAAATCTTTAATATATTATCTATGGGCAGACTGAATAATGCAGAAAGCCTCCATTGAAACTTCTCCCTTTAATTTAGTTTATAGGAAAGAAGTGGTCCTTCCAACTCATCTAGCGATACCCTCCTTGGCGTTAGTTTAGTTTATTGATGAAACACCAAATTCTTCCTTACAACTAAGGCAGCTGCAAATCCTTAAGCTAGAAGAGCAATGAGAACAGGCTAAAATAACTAATGCTCATCACCAAGCATTACTAAAGGCTTCTTTTTATTCAAACATGGTATCCAGAAAGGACTTTCAGACTAGAGATCTAGTTTTAAAATGGTACAAGGCTCATGAAGAAAAAGGCAAACATACGAAATTCCAATGAATTTGGCTTGGCCCTTTTCAAATTGTGGAAATCATAGGTCCATCGAATTTTATGTTATAGGATCTAACAGGAAAAAAAGAATCTTTACCTATTAACAGGCAGATCCTCACAAAATACTTTCCATAGGAGATCATTCTTCTATTTTTGTAAATTAGTTTTTCCTTTATTTTGATAATAAAACTAGTTGTAAATGCTTGCATTTGGAATTCACGAAAAAGACAAGTATTTCTTTTAGATTTTGTTTCTCGCTTGTATAAATAGAACTGATATGGAAAATTGGTCATTATTAGTGAAATATATTAGTGAAAGATACAGCCAATGGCTATAAGCCTGAAAATGATAGTAGTTTCAACCTTGTAAATTTTGATAAAAAAGCAACATGTAGTGGGAATTTGTTTTATATCAGTCAAATGAAAGGCATCAGAAAAAAAATGAAGATTCTCTGTAGAAAATCTCTTTCCAAAAACTCTATTGTTGTCGTCCAGAGCTATTCTTAAGGAAACAATGACTTCCTCCCCACCTAGAGAATTACAAGCTTCAAGGAATAATCCATTGATAGAATTTAAACTTAAAGAATAAGAGGTCTCATCACGAGCCGAATTATCATGATCATAAGATATTATAGCTTGTTGACTTTGCCAAAACTGCATACCACAACAGGGCAATGATTGAAGATTGTTGCAATCAAAAGATAAGGGGTCTCATCACGAGCTAGCTTGTTCAGCAAAGTTATAAATCAAGTGAATGACACTGTCATAATTTGGCTACCAAACCAAGGCAATGTCCTTTAAGAATTAAAAGAAAATAAAAGCAATAAGTGTGGATATGAATTTCCCTTTGAAAATCATATATTTCTCCAAGTAGGATACAAGATCATTGCTAGGTAATAGGTAACCCTGTCGAGGCTATAAACATCTGCTGGCAGCAGAGGCTCTACCTATGACAAATGAGCATATTTAAAACTGATTTACAGAGAAAACTTTGTTTTTATCTTTACAAACCAAGTAGTGGCTGATGTAAATACAATGAATAGCTCTAGGTAGTAAATAATCAAAGTTAACATAGAAGAAACAAGCTATCATTAACAGCTGAAAGCATGGTGTACTTTATCTTTCTATAATAAAGTTTGATTTTCTTAAATCCTTCTATTTTGGAAGTTTAGAAAATTCAAAAGAAAATCAGAGATAACTGGTTCTTCCAAGTGAATCACCAATTGTTGTGGCCAGTAACAACCCCCCTTCTTATTTAGTTTTATTACTAATACTAAATAAGAGGAGACCCTTTATCGAAAAATTTAGAAAAATAAATTAGTGCTTATATTCCCTTTTTGAATAAATCTTACTATCATAAACATAGGAGAATACCCAAAAAATCCAAAAAGACTTAAGTTTTATGATGAGTTCGAACAAAACCGTTCTCTCAATAATAAAGCGTCGCATCGCAAAAAAGGTAATGGATAACATCCTATAAACAAACTCCTAAGATGGCGAAATCGCGATGTGAGATCGCACACTGAAGAAACTCATCACATCGCAGTTGTCATATGCCTCAAGTATCACTTAAGGTGAAATACCTCAAGCCACCGATATGCGATAACGCATCTCGCAAATCGCAGTTCGCAAAAAAAACATATGGTAATAGATGTTTGTCAAACACAATAGATTAGCAATTTGCGATCTGCGATATTGCGAAGAAAATCGCAAAATCGCTTTATCGTAGATCTGCAGGGCTCGTCATTCAAAAAAAAAATTGTAAACCGATGATCAGTTATGTACATTAATGTTAATTGAATGAGTTAATTGGTGATCATTAATGAAATATGGTTTGGATCTAATCGAAATTTCATTTCACGTAGGGTGATATATTTTATATGATTTCAGCATTTAAAGCTTTCCCATCACCTTATTTCTTATCATTATTCTTTCCTTATTTGTGAATTGCAGGAGTGAAAAACAAAGAGGTATATATAGCAGTGTTCAGAATATTATGGGAAAGAAGGGAAAAGCTCCGAGTTCTGAAGACAAAGAAATGACGCCCATATACACAGACACCACCTATAACAAAGACGTTGGCATTACTACTTGGGAAGGTATGTACAGTCTACTTGAGGAAGAAAATCCTAGAGTAATGAAGTTTACATCAACTGCAAACTCATGCGGGTCATCTGAGGCATCAATTATAGAACTGTCATATTCATTCTTGCACCAGATAGTGGCGAGGCCCAAGATTCTTCCATGGTGAAATGGGTGTTAGATAATGTTGATATAACAGACGAACAGTTTAAGACTCAAAGCCAAGGACTCTTTGGGTCATTCACTCCACAAAATTTAAGGTTTATATATCCTCTAAGAAAAACATGCAAGAGGTAAAAAAATAGCAGCAGGGAAGCCCAGATTGAGAAACAGAGGCAGTTTCCGATGCGTAATTAGCGCATCGCCAGGTGAAACCCCTTGAGGAGGAAAACCTATGATCACTCAGTCACCTGTAAGCCCAAAACATTGTTGGAAAAAGTGCTAAAAGCTAAAGGAAAAACCAGAGCTCCAAAACCAGTGATATTTATTAGAGATATCCTTAAAGTGGTATGTAAATATGTTATCATATGTACAGCATCTACTAACAAGCTGAAGACAAAAGGCTAAAGAAAGAGTAGAGTCTATCAAGAGTTTAACCAAGTTGAATTGGGATTCTCACTTGCGATAGTTCGTAAAACCACATAGTTAATGCATGACTCTCAAAATTCCTCATTAACTCTGCCAAGAAGATGGCACCAGCACTTGCTGATTCTATTTTCGCAGGGAAACTTAAGTCGGAGGTCAACCAACCAACTCTCCTCAAGTCGATGTTGAATGCTTGCGACCACAGAGAACAGATAAATAGATAGTTAATTGCTAGACTCAGTCTTAGTTTCAGTTTTAGTTTTAGTTTTAGTTTTAGTTTTAGTTTTTCTTTATTTTTTCCTTAGATGACGATAGTCATTTAAACCTCCTCCTATATTTTTGTAATAAATTATCTTTAGATTTAGCTAGTATTATTTCAACCCTTCTCATGCACTTAGAGAAGGGTCCTGAAATTTGTCAAAAACATTTCCTCAGAACATGCACTTCTGCACCCTCCGAGGAGGTTTTGATGAATGAATGGAACAAGATTTATTTAAATATGTGTTTAATATCTTCTACTGAAATTGCACTTTTGTACTCTTAGTAGATGTTGAATTAAGAGGAGACAAATCATTATTGTTGAAGCTCATGAGTAGAACTTGTTATCAATGGTACTTTTATCTCTTAACAATTTCTATTGATGTGTTAAGGTGATACTTATGTTCAGTTATTTATATATGAATGCTTGAATGCTTGAGCTATCATTTGGCACTTCTGTACGGTGATGGCTATTCTATTTATGCTTAATACATGAATGAATTATTATGCAATATGCTTTTCACAATTGTTTCAGCTAACTTTTTATACTAAACATTTCATCTTATTGAATTCTTTTCTCGTCTTATACCAATTGAATGATTTTTATTACCAATTGTTGTTAGAAATTATTTTAGATCACATAACTGAAAGATTAAATCCTGGGTTAGTTTTAGAATTAGATATTTCTACTCATTAGAACATAATTGCATGTTGTTAAATTAGATTTAGAATAAAATCATTTTACTTAGAAATTATTAGAAAGGAAATATCAATTCTCAACACACACACACATAAATTGGGAAACTGGTCCCATTATCCCCAGTCGGACCCACCATCCCAAACAGAAAAGGATCTACTTTTAAGGTTCGGAACGAGTGGGTATCCCCCTTGTTGTAGGCCCGATTTTCGGGGCTTCAACACCATGTTGACTGTGAGTTCCTTGATCTGATAATATTTGTCTCTAATCATCTGCTGCATGCTTGAAACCTCATTTTTTGCCTCTAGGTCAACCAACTCAAACTCATGCTCAACCAAGTGCTTATCCTACATTGATGGTCCCTGTTTTGTTGATGTAGAAGGCTTGGCCCCTTTCTCACCATGAGAAGCAAACACAAGCCTATGTCCTCTTTTGTACATCTGTGTCACCTCAGGTTTAGGTGCTTTAGGTATTTCCACTGATTTTCTAGAAGACCCAATTTCCATTTGTTGTGTTGGCATGCTAGAAGGTTGAGTTGCCACATTGGATTCATGTTATTCAGAGCTATCTCTAAGAAAGATTCCCATGTCATATTATTATCTACAAGTTGATGAAGGACTATAGTCTTGATCAGACTATGATGAAATAGACCATGATAGTGTTCTCTGTTCTTCATATGTATCCTCTTCGAAATCCTGGTAAGGATCCTACATAGATAGTTGCACATATTGAGTTGTTTCTGAGTTGTAATGTGCATTAGAAGCAAAATGTGATAGGCATATAGTCTAGAGAATCTTCGTTCACATGTGAATAATTTCATGACAACTTTCATCAAGGGATCATACTTCTCTAACAGGTACCTGAAAGGTATGATATGAGCATGGTTTTCCCTATATGGTTTTCCAAGATAGGTCTATAATGTTCAAGATCTCAGTTCATCCCCTTGAACCAATATTCATCATGATCTAGTAGCCCTATAGCAAGTGAAATAGAAGCCACTTAAAATGTAAAGTCAACACCAGCAATAATGACACTTTCTCCTTTCAAATGAGTAGCAACCCAATCTATCAACTGCTCATGGAAACCCACTTCACACACCCTTTTGCAAAAAATATAAGCAATTCACATCTTCAAATCATTGTTTGATAAAGAGTGATGGATTGATCTCATTGCAGTTTGAGGGTTCATATCTGAGAATTTTTCCTCCCTTGTGATGTTTCTTCCTCTCTGGTGAAGAGTCTCCTTCCATGGTGACAGAAATCCAGGCAGTAGGAAAATGAGAAAAAATAGTGAGGGACGAGTGAAAAATGAAATGAAGGGTAGGTGGAATTGAACAATGGCAAGGGAAATTTTTAGGAGGTGAATATGAACTATGAACAACATATGAAGATGAAAGGAAGTGAAATGAAGAAATTATGTATTTGTGGAAGGGGAAAAACAGGGTTTCTAGGAAAACTATCCAAATCCCATAGGAATGAGCTAGGGTTTCATTTTGTGTGAAGTAATTTAATGCTTTAAAGTTGGTTCAGTGGTTCATGTAGCATATTAAACATATGCAGAGGTGTAGGATGAGGTTTTACATGTTTAAAATCATGAAAACTAAATGACCATCATCAACCCTATCATCATTTCATGGAAAACTAATTAGAAACCCTAATGAAGAAATCTTAGCTTTGAATTCATCTTGCAAACTAAAAATTATAGTAAGATGGTATACTTACTTGTAAATGAGTCTAGGATTGCAAGAAAAAGGATGTGCAAGCTTAAAAATCCGATTTGGGTGAGTTTCGGGCGATTCGAGCTGCTCTAGCCCAAGCACAACCCGGTCTCAGGAAGCACAGCACACAAGTGTAGTGCAGTGTCTGGGAGCACAGCACTAGCATCCCAAGTGCAGCGCAGTTTCTACGAGCACAGCACCAGAGATGTTTTTCTAATTTTTCCTAGGAGATCGAGCTTTTCTCTCCAATGGAATGGAGAGCTCGATGTACAATGGGGAATGAGAGGCAAATAATATGAGTTTGGGGTTTTTTGGTTTATATAGGAAAATTAGTTTCCTTTTTGAAAATAAATGGGATCCACAAACCTTTGAAAAAATTTTATTTCACTTTTTAAAACAGAGTCACCCTAGAAGGTTGAAACTTGGGTTGTATTTTCACTTTTTGAACACTGTAACTTCTTCTTCTGGAGCCTTTCAAACTAAAATCATGAAGAACTTATGAAAACTCATCAAGTTAAAGTCAAAGAGCTGCTTGTCATGCTTTATTCACTGCTGGATTTACACATGGTAATGATGGACCTTAGAAACCCTAGTGACCTAATGAAAAACCTGAAACTAAATGGAATGATGAGGATGACTGATATGAGGAGAACTTACTTTTATTATGACAGCTTCATGTGAATGAGATATGTTACTAGCATAAGTGGATTTTCCAAAATACTGAACTCAATCCTAGACCAACTAACCAGTAACCATAGTTTACTCAGTAAACCTAGTGACATGGTAAAATTTGAATTTGAGACTCCTAACAAGCTTAGTAAAAGCACATTTTATCATTGGTAATAAGAAAACAAGACTGACACTAGCAGGAGCCTTGTTTGGGACAAACACTCTGATGCCTTGGAAGGCTTAGGTAGAGACTAATCTGGTGATGGTTTGTGATGTTTGACCATGAGGTGGAATCATTGATTGATGGGTTGAGTTGGTTTGGCCTCTAGAAGCCTTGGATGGTTTTGATTGGTTTTCTTTATGAGATCCAACATTCATTCTTGGAATATGGCACAGGGTTGACTAGCGGAAGAGAGATTTTTCTCAGCCATGTCTATGCTCATGTGGTTTGTGGAAGTCCTGAACCTGTTTGGCCTTTGCATCAATAATATGAGGTTATTTATCCTTGTTATTTCATGAATATTGTGTTGGTTTATATGTGAATTATATGGTTGTTGTTTCCATGGTATTTCTGTTGTTGTTATGTTGGTTATGAACATGTATTATGATAGTGGCCATGTATGGCTCTCATCATGTTTTTACTTGTAAATTAATAGATAACGTATATATGGCCTAATAGATGAAATTTTAGCTAATGTTTTGAGGCATCAATGCTTCTTAGCAATTCTCAGAGAAGTATGAGACCCTTATGCTCATTTTTGTTGTTAAGAACAATAGCTTTCATATTTGTGACGTGTTTGATGAAATTCTTATCACGGCTAGTAGGCGTCCAGTTTATACCTTGTCAATGTCTTTGCAAATGTATTATTGTTCCATTTTGATAATTCATTTATGAACCTATCATTGAGTTTTGGGTAGTGACCTATGCTCTAGGCCTGAAAACAAATCCCAGAGTCTATGGCACAGTTCTAAGGAGAAAATTCCCCAAGCGCATGCATACCCATGTTGTGGGAGCCTCTAGAGCCTCCTGGGCACATGATTTTCCATATCAAGGGACTTTATGATGGTTTAATGGTCTACAAACTTAGTGGGACCCAAGGGTTAGTTACCTGAATGGTTGGGATGGCTCATAGGAGTTATGTGTTGATGTGGAAGGTTACTAAAGTGTGTTTATGCCGGTTCCACTTTGTTAACTAACACATAGGGAGTTGAATCATATCATAGTAACTTTGTTATGCTTCTTAACCTGCAAAGTAATACCGAATAGAGGATATGCGAAGAAAGATACCCAGAACACAGAATATGCGAAGAAAATATACCCAGAATACAGAATAGCAATGATTTTATTACTCAGAGAGAAATGTTCACAGGCCTCTTCGAGGGGGCAACCTCCAATAGAGTAGAGCTCGATTACAAAACAAGACACGATACCCCTCGCAGGGAGTCTCTATCCTTTATATATGACTCATACATGCAATACCACGGGCCAATACCGTGGGTTTTATTAATACCGTCTATCTAATACTACCGCCCATTTACCCTCTATCTAATACTATCGCCCATTTGCAACTAACTGTGGTCCCGTCATTAATTGCGGGTTAACCACTTACAAATATTAATATGGGCTTTATTGACTCTTGACTATGACGTGATCCCATGACATAAATAAGGGGGTTAGGGTGGGACCCTAACATGCCCTCCCCCTTAAGACTAGCCTTGTCCTCAATGCTGAAGCTGCGGAAACTGCTGAAGAATAGTGGTTGGTTCCCAAGTTGCATCTTCCGGAGAGGTGTCTTTCCATTTGACGAGGACCTCCTTAATAATGCGGCGACACAGGTGCTTGTCTCGTGTGTCGAGAACCTGTTCCTGTTGAAGCCAGATTGACCCTTCCTCATCCAATTCAGGTAGACTGGTTTGAACTCGACAATTGTTCCCAATCACTTTCTTGAGGCACGATACATGGAAAACTGGGTGGATTTTTGTTGTAGGTGGCAAAGCCAACTTGTAAGCCACTTCTCCAATGCGCTGAAGTACTTGATATGGTCCATAGAATTTTGGAGAGATCTTTTGA
>APFE031038271.1:96199-109122 GCA_000404065.3 Pinus taeda
GAACTTGAGCTTTGATGGCTTCTTTAAGACCACTGATAAAACATTTCGTGTAGAACTCATCTGTGAGACCCTTAGTGCGGAAAGCTAAGCCTTCAAAAGCGGTAATATATTTATCCACTGTACCAGTCTGTCGGAGCTTAGTGAGATGACCCAAATAAGAGTCTTCTTGTTCAAAGTGATCTCGAAGAGCTTTGGTAAATTGGGTCCAAGTCCTAAAATATCCATTGCAACGCTGATGCCATTCCCACCATTTCCATCGTTCATTGTCGAAGTACATGCTCCCCAACATAAGCTTAGTCACATCATTAAGGATATGATTCAATTTGAAATACTGCTCCATTTGTTCTAGCCACGCGGACGTGTGAGAACCGTCAAATTTACGCATATCCAACTTGGGAGGTCACTGACTGGGTGGTGGATGGGTGCGCCAGACATGAGGAGAGTGGCTAGATTCACCGTAATTGCCTTCATGGCCATTATACCCCTCCTCGTGGGCTTGCTCCTTGCCGTTTGACATAAAATCCTCCTTTCCTTTTTCCTGCAAATTCTGTAGCTGGATACTTAGTCTGCTAAGCTCTCTATGCATTCTCTCCAGATCTAGTCTGCGAAGCTGAGTGTGGATTTCATTCACATTTTCTTCCAGTTTGTCCATCCTTTCATTGGCCAATGCTTGAGCTCTACTTGCTACCATACACCAACCTGATGAAAAATTGGGACCGCCAAAAATTTTTCCCAATTAATTGAATGGTACCACCATGCTTAGCTCGTCGTCCTGATTTTAATGGGCTATATCACCAATAAGCATCCCGGAACATCTCAGATTTTTTTATTTTTTTTTTTTTTTTACTCCTAACGGAGTTTTACTCCTTGATCAATAATGCAGTTGCCAAATCCTCAAAATGTCAATGCGGCCAAAAGTCTTGCGACAATTATACCCTGGTATAGGAACCCTTCACAATGCTTCTGGTCTGGTGGATCTCAGAGATCTAAATGGCGGATCAGGTAGCACTGGACGGCTGAACTGACTGCTTCTGCAGATCTGATGAATCTAATAGATCGGAACTGGCTGATTGGGACCGACGTCTGTTGCTGCTGCACTCCTTTACTCAAGCGGATCTAGAATAGATGATGATTAAAAAGGAACTAGGGTCTTCAGGAGTGTCAGGTGCTACAAATCACAATATACATAAGAGTCTGGCAGTAGTACTCGGCCCAATGTTTCAAGGCTCTAACTAAGGAGGGTCGACCGTACCCTTAGCCATACCACCTGACTACCCTATCGTACGGGCGAGTAATCTCTCCGAGTGCTATTCTCGGTGTACTGTAGGCGTAAGATAGTCGTTGGTTTATCTATGGCAAGGTTTTCAGGGACCCTATGGGGCTTCCGATATACCCAGAGAGTACGTGGAAGACAGTCCGTGCGCGGTTCTATCTAATGCGCTACTACTCGAAGGGGTACCTACAGGGGTTACAAGGGAGTCCAACAGACGTGACCACCTCTTGTATTTCCTGCGTGCATGCCTCCCCAAATCCGTAGATTTATGCGCAACGACAGATCCGTGGTTTAAAGACGTCGGAACACGTCTCTAGCCAAAAATTTTTTTGCTAAAATTTGGAGATCCCACCAGCCCTGGAAAGTGCTCCGATACCACTTGTTACGCTTCTTAACCTACAAAGTAATACCGAACAGAGAATATGCGAAGAAAAGATACCCAGAACACAGAATATGCGAAGAAAATATACCCAGAACACAAAATAGCAATGATTTTATTACTCAGAGAGAAATGTTCACAGGCCTCTTCAAGGTGGCAACCTACAATAGAGCAGAGCTCGATTACAAAACAAGACATGATACTCCTCACAGGGAGTCTCTATCCTTTATATATGACTCATACATGCAATACCACGGGCCAATACCGTGGGTTTATTAATACCGTCTATCTAATACTACCGCCCATTTACCCTCTATCTAATACTACCGCCCATTTGCAACTAACTGTGGTCCCGTCATTAATTGCGGGTTAACCACTTACAAATATTAATATGGGCTTTATTGACTCTTGGCTATGACGTGATCCCATGACATAAATAAGGGGGTTAGGGTGGGACCCTAAAAAACTTCTCCTAATATGTTTACCTCAGTTGGCTGGTTACTTGGGTAGATATGGAAGGAGGGTGTTATAGATTTCCATGTAAACATCTTGTGTTCAAGATTTATGTGATTAGTGCATTATTTGTTTGCTAAATGTGTTTAATTAGGTCAATAAGCATTTAAAAATTATAAAATATCTATTGACCTCCCCCCCTTAGTATTTTTATGGTTTCCAACAATTGGTATCAAAGAATCTTTATTTAGTGGCAACTTAGCAACTATAAGGTATATCCAAGACATGGCCAACTAGGATGGAATTTCACCAACAAAGGTCCTATATTCATTGAAACGAATAATGCATTTTGGAAGGTAAGAATGAGAACTTACATAATGTATCTTAATTCAAATGCTTGGGACATAGTGCATAATGGATATAAAAATCGTGGTGTATTGGTTAACAAAGATGATAAACTCAATTTATCTTGTAATGCTAAAGCAATGAATGTAGTCCTAGGTGGTTTTCCTGAATTTAAGTTGGTTAAAGTCATGCACTGCAAGTTGTTGTGTGCAAATGTGTGTTTATTTCATATTGGGTATTGTATGCATATCAGTGTTGATGGAAGTATTGTTAAATGATAGAGATAGTATATTTTGATATGTTAGCTATTTTCTAACAGGCGTACTAACTTGAAATTTGGTATTTCAGAGAGTCTCATTTCCATAGCTTATTGCACTTAAACCAAAGTGATGGGTGAATTTTTTTATAGAAATTTGATTGGATAACAATTATGTGCATGTAAAAACACATGAGAAGACACCAAATATTCGCAAGAGAGCAAGCGGATGAAATAGAATGGCATAGAATAGCACTGAATAATTCCAGTGGTTTTAGGAAGATGAATCAATTGGAAAAATCATAGACTGCCTTGATTGGATGAACACCCTCAAAAGTGAGATGGGTTGATAAGTTTCAAGGATGACAATGAAATGATTTCCATCACTGAGGATCAACAAGAAGAAGTAAATATAATTATAATGGGAAACCTTTCAAATTTCCAAAGGAATAGGCAACATGATCTAGATTTCAACCACCTAAGAAGAGGTAATGGTAGGAAAAGTCCCTTAGGACTTGGAAAAGATGAATTAAGAATCGATGGTGCAGAAAGAAACATGTCTAGGAAGAGACATAGACAAGAGAGAAATGACATGGTAAGAGGAGGAACTTCACTAAGTACTCTAGAGAGAAGAACAAATAGTAATAAGTAATTGTCTACTACTACTACTAAAAGGCATTGTTAGCATAAAAGGAGAGAAAAATATTTGATGCCAGAAGAGTTTAAGAATAAAAAACCTCATAAATTTGATTGAGAGGTGAAGAAGGTAGAAGAAGTAGAATCATTGTTTCTAGGAATGAAGAAATATTTTAGAGTGCATGATTAATTTGAGAATATGAAAGCAAAAGTGGCCATCTTTAGCTTGAAGGGTAGAGCTAGTATCTGGTGGGAAGACCTAAAGAATGTCAAGAATATTAACAATAAAATCTATGCAGGATGGGATTTGAGAGATATTTCTAGGAAAAGTACCTATCTAAAATATACTATGACAACAACACCAAATAATTTTATGAGCACAAGCTAGGGAAATAGATAGTTGATGAATACAAAGTTATATTCTTGGAGTTGTTGAGGTATGTTCCCTACGTCAAGTATGAGAAGGAAAAGATTCATAGGTTTCTTAGTGGGTTGCAACAAGCATTCAACAACATAAAAGAGTTAAATGAGCCACAAAATATAGAGGACACCATTCTAAATATGAAGCATTTCTATGGACATTTCAAGCAAAGGATTGAGTCCTGAATTGATTGGAAAGTGAAAGGAAAGCCCATATTTAAGGGAAAAGGTAAGAAAGTTGTATGAAAATAGCTTGGAGGAAAGAATGTGAATTTTTCCCCTCCTATTAAGGGTGAGTTTCAATAGATATACACTATTTCTCATGGAGATCGATTCTCTTCATGTATAGAATAGGAAGCCAAGGGTTATGGAGGAGAGCCTATAAAGTTTTAGACTTATGGAGAAAACCACAGGAAGAGAGAATATCCTCAACAATAGAAGAACATTTTGAGACTGCAAAATGTGTAGGAAGTGAAGATCCTAAATGATGTGGCTCAGAGCATACTGCGCACCTATGTAGCATTGTACAATAGATAGGCTAATCGCCAAGCCTCAATGATAAAAAATGGAAGATACAATCAATAACAAATTTGTTTCAATTTTGATTGACCCTAGATCAAATTTTAGTTATATAAGTCCATAAGTTGCAAAAAAATGTAAGTTTCAGAGCACAATCCACAAAATTTATTTGTTGGTTCACTTGGTCACCGATACTAAGAAACAAGTTAAATATGTGGAAAAGTGATGCCTAGTCATGTTAAATGACATTCCCACAATTGTAGATGTAAAACTTATATCGTTTCACTTGTATTATGTATTGGTTAGGATGGATTGGCTAGCTTCCCATAAAACCAAGCTCAACTACTACAATAATTTGATTGAGTGTCTCAATGAAAGAGTAGAAATGATGATGTTATAGGGAAATAGAAAATCAATAATAGTCAAGTAAATAACTACATTGAAACTAAAGAGGTGTAATAGGGAAGGGTGCGGATTTTGTTTTTCAAGTGACCAACAAATTGTAGGCCGATAAAAATGGAATGGATGAACACTCAATAATAAAAAAAATCAATGATGTGTTTCTCGAAGAGATCCCAAGACTGCCACTAAGGAGGGAAATTGATTTTTCAATTGAATTGCTTCAGGGATAAGTGACAGTACCCAAATCCCCATACAGGATGAGTACACTAGAGTTGGTAGAGCTAAAACTACAATTGAAAGAGATGTTGGACAAATGATATATTAGACCCAACATATCACCTTGGTGAGCTCCTGTATTATTTTTTAAGAATATGGATGCCACATTGAGGCTTTGTATCGACTATAGGAAGCTTAATAAAACCATAGTCAGCAACAAATATCATTTTCCAAAGATTGATGATATATTTGACCAGTTAAAAGGAGTCGTGGTATTCTTGAAGTTCAATTTGATATCTAGGTACCATCAGGTATGCATCAAAGATGGAGATATTCATAAAAGCATATTTAGATCCAGATAAGGGCACTACGAATTTGTGGTTGTGCTATTTGAAATCACAAAATACCTAGCAACATTAATGTGTTTAATTGATCCAGATTTAAACAGGAATGCAACAAATTACAAATATAACCATACATATAGAGATTCAGCAGAAATAATACTTCATTTCATTACTGTAAAATATTGAAATATGCTGACAAACAGAAATGTAAATAAACTAGCTAAGGCGATGATAGCTTATCTCTGAGAAGATATGTGGTGGCTACATGCCCCTGAACTACGTTACAATGAGGCTCGAAGGCCTATTTATTGTTTAGAAACAATGGAAAACCCTAAACATCCAAAAACCTAACCGTAGAAGATGAAATTCCAAACTCTGGGCCCCGTTTGGGTAAAGTGGTACATCAACTTCCCGGGGTCGTAACTTTGGCATACGATCTTCGTTTGACGTGCACATTTTGGGAAGAGAAACACTAGTCCATGGACCCATTTTTCTCCCAATTTTCCCAAAAAAAGTCGTTTAGGGCCTCAAAACAGCTCCAGAAGTTCAGGACCCAAAAAACTACTAAAAATAGTAAATTGTGCTACAATTAAGGAAACTGAAAAGCTGAAAGAAACAATGGTAGGGGTCCAGTGGACATGGTGGATGGCCACCAAAATCCACCTGGATCATTAATGAACAATTTTTTAAGTTTGTTTGTGGATACGTTTATACTAGTTTTGTGGATGACATCTTGGCTTATTCAAAAAACGAGCATGAAAAACATTTAGCAACAGTATTGCAATAGCTGAGAGAGCACAAGCACTATGCCAAACTTAGAAAGTGTGAATTATTCCAGACCCAATTTCAATACTTTGGGCACATTGTTTCCAAGGAAGGAGTAGTAGTGGATCTAGAGAAGATCAAATACATTATGGAGTGTCATATTCCCCATAACATGAAAAAAGCCAAATCCCTCATGGATTTAGCCAAGTAATATCAGAGGTTCATTCAAAACTTCTCAAATATTGAGAATCCAATCATAACACTGCATAGAAATGGAATTAAATTTCAATGGACACCAAAATGTGAAGCCATATTTGAGTAATTGAAATATTTTCTCACAGATGCATTAATATTAAGAATAGTAGACCCAGAGAAATATTTTGGGGTATGTACAAATGACTACAAGGAGGGACTCAATAGAGTCTTAATGCAAGAAGGAAATGTGATATGTCATAATTCGAGGAAGCTAAATGTGCATGAGTGAAATATGTCACTCATGGCTTAGAGTTGGAAGTGATAGTGCATGCATTGAAAATGTGGAGGCACTACAAGGTAGTTGATGCACTCAGCAGAAGGCTTGTTACATAGTATTTTGTCACACCTCCTGAAATTCCCTGTGACATAACCTGAAGTGCCTGAAGCATGACCATTATGCTGTGTACTCATGCATATGTTCAGTTTAGATCTTTCCTAATACATTGATTAGAAAACGCCTTGAGATTTCCCTGAAAGAAATAGCTCTAAAACCCTAATTTGAGCATCATCACGCTTATGAGACTCAAAATAGCGATGATCGCCTATTGCACTGCACTTGACCCGTGATGGCATCACTCTATTCACTTGTATACATGCGATGATCCCCAAAAAGGAAATTTTCCCAAAGAGGATGAGAAGCTTCATGATCTAAAAGCTTCTAGGGTGACGAGTTGGAGGTTGTTCGATGTGGATGAGGTCGAATTCTCCCAACTTGGGCTCCTGGTCTTATCCCTATGAGCTACCTCCTTGAGATGAGGGCCTACTCCTATCTTTGGAGAGATTGTAACTCCCTTTCCCTACTTATATATTCCTCTTTCCCCATTCACAAATGGTTGGTCTATGCCTATTTGCACCCTTATGCTAAGATTGTGCCTATATGCTACTCATTTGGCTTAGAGAAGGAGTGCTTGGGGAGCTTAGCCTGGACTTGGATATTCATTTAAGGAGAGCCTATCAACACCAAGTCTTTGTTGTATTCTTCCCCTTATTTTCTATTAATATACAACTGCTAGTTCATTTTCCCTAAATGTGTATGCTCATATATCATTTAGCTTAACATTCCTTGATCAGTTAAGTATGCTGCTTTTGAATATGCTATTTGTATTTTCATGCCTTGTTATGTCTTGATCTCTTGTAAAAGTGCATAAACTTTGAGAGTAGCAGGAACAAGCCTATGACACAAGTGATCAAGGTCTTCAACAAAGGATATTGAGATAGCATTAGAACAAGGTAGGCCATCTTCTTCATCTCTCTTTTCAATTGCAACCAGGGGAAATTTTAAGGATGAAAAATCATCTCGATGTTTAAAAACATTGGTGAATAACACTAGTCCCTAATATTAAAACTATAAAAAAATTATTGATGTATTTACAAAAATATTAAAATTTATAATGATTATATATATACTCTCTATATAGTGTTGGTCATTTTTAAGGTAAAATTATTTTATATTGTAAAATTTGCACAAATAATTTTTATAAAAAATGGGAATTAGCAAATCTCTTTTTGGAAAAATCATGGAAAATTAACCCACTTGCAAATATCATCCCCTAAAATTTTCCATAATTGCAACTTAGGAAAGTGTCTAGTATATTGTCACTTCGATTGCTAAACTCACTCATTGGGCTAGAGGGATCCTCTCTATTCGTAGAGAGGATTTACCTAGACAACAAAATGGCAACTCCACTGGGGAGCCTATGATCCTTTCCATCCAATCCTTCACCTTGTTTTTGTGATGAGTTTGACCAACCATCCAATCCCAAACTTTTTTTCTTGTCTGTAACTATTTTCACTTTCTGGTAATTTCTTGAAGGTTCTCAATTTTTGCTACTCTTCAAGATTTTCCTTTTATTTATCTTTCTCGACCATTGCAATTTTGTCCCTGACAGTCATGATGACATCATGGATATGTTGATTATAGTAGTAATTATCGCTTCTTTTCTCTTAGCAGGTGCAATGATATCAAAGGTTAAAGAAAGTAGGGTTTGTCTTCCTATTTTCAGTTTTTTGCCTTCTGTCAATGGTTTACCAGTGTGATTTTAGTGTCCTTGTCTTGCTTGACATGTTCACCTGATTACAATTGCCTCTTGATTTGGTTTAAGAGTGTTTGGAGCTTGATTTTCCTTCTAGGGTTTTAGGACTTATAGGTCATCCTTCATTCACTCATTGGTCTTCTCTTCAGAGATTGATTACCCTTGTTAGAAGAGTCTTTTTGTGTTTGGACATCTTTTGAAAATAACTTTTGGTTCTTGGATATTAAGTTTTTTTCATTAGTGTTGAATTGAGTAGATGCTTAGAAAGTCACTTTAGTTCCATTTGGAAAGCAATAGATTACGAAATTGTTTGTTTTGATTGAACTAAAAGGAAGTCTTTTCTTTGAATATTTTGTTTCGAAAAGTGAAAGTGAAAGTGTTTATCTTTTAAGTAGTTTTGAAGCATTTGTTCCAATCAAAATCATTAATGTGAAAGAGATTTTCATGATTATTGAGTTGTTTGCATTCTCTTTTTTTCTTTTGCACTATCTTACATTGATTGCATTAAAGTGAAAATGAAATCATCATTATATATTAAGGTAGATCACTTTAATATTTTATTTTGGAATTTCATTTTCTTATGAAATGAAATATTATATTTCATGTTTTGCATTTAGCATTGGAAATTGTCATTGATGCATTGTTTCTTGTTTGATGCATGATTTAGGTGTTTCTCTTCCCTAAATAGGTAGCCTTGATCGAATGAAAGGATTTCATTTTCATCATTTAGCTGCATTTTAGGAACAGGTGACATTTTTAAGGCCTTGAAATCAAAACTTAATTTCAAGATTAACTTCAAAATCTATCAATTAATCTAATTAGCATTTGAAACATTAATGCTCATACTTAGTGGTCTAGGCTAGATACGTGTTCCAACGTCTATAAAACTCAGTAGTTGTCATTCGCTCCTACACTAGACAGTGCTAGCATGGACTTGTGCTCCCTGCACCATCAAGTATATAAAGGGAGACCCTCATAGGTTGCAAACCTTTATCCATAGGAAGCCGAGTCTACCGCCCTGTAAACGTGATACACCAAACACAAAATTCGAGGAGACTGCCTGCATGTACATCAAGTCCTTGGTAAATTTATTTGCTAAGGTGTATATTGCAGTTCATGGTTACTTGGTACTTCTTTTTTCCTAGAGTTACCTAAGTGGTCATTTCGATTTGTTCTGACTCCTTAAATTTTAAAATATCATCATGCACTTGTCCTTTCAAGCTCGCTAAACCTATGAAAGCAACTAGAGTCACCTTTTTCATCCTTTTCTCGAATCTTAAAAAATGAAAAGGCAAAGCTTTTGTTTCAAATTCTAAAATTAATTGACCATGGAACAACATCCTTCCTGTGGAAATACTCCTTAGTAGATCTTAGGTTGATACCAATGGCAACATTTCCTGAGTCTATTGTTCAAGGAAACCCCTCTGATAGGAATCCTACTCCTTTTCCTTCTTTGGAAATACTGGTGCTCCTTATATGGCAACATTTTCCCTTCCTAGATTAACCATTGGTCTGTCAGTTTGGTTGTTTTCTACCTCGATGGTTCCAAGTGTCCAAACTTATTTTCAACAAAGTTCTCCTCCCCTTGAACAACATCAACCTCATGTTGATCCTAAATTTGACCCCTTGCCTTCTTCACCTATTTCTTCATCCCATTCTTCCTCTTCTCCTAGTGAAAGTCTAGATTTTAGTCATCGGGAAGCTAACAAGAAGAGGAAGAGGTCAAAGAAGAAGAATCAAAATAAGAAAGGGGGCAACCAAGAATCCATTGCTAGGGATGAAACTAATGAAGAAAAATCTTCCAACGAGCCCCAGAAAGTAAAATTCCCTTGCATGTTATGTAAGGGTGACCATTTTCATCGAAATTTTCCTAGTATTCCCTAGCTCTTAGAAGTGTGGTCCACACGTTCACATCAACCTTTTTCATCGGCCTCTGGTGATCATGCGAGTGACAAGACCTCAACTAGTAACAATAAAGCTCACGGGGAAAAGGGAAAAGTCAAATTTCCTTATAAGTTGTGTGAAGGTAATAATCCCATTCACCTTTGTCCTCTTATGGATGAGACTTCCAAAGAGTTGGAAAACCTTACAGCTTCTCAACCTCATCTTCTGATTGGGTATCGAAAGCTTTCCCCTGATCCTTCACTAGTTGATCTAGTGATTGGTCAAAACTCATCTTTGGTCAACCCCACTCTTTCTGAAAGCAAGTCTCGTGAGTCCATTCTCGATCAACCATTGGTTGAGAAAATGGTATACTTGGCTCCACCTTCAGTTAACCATACATTTTAGGTAGAGAGTGAACCTCATTCTACTCAGGTTCTTCTGGTTTCTTCAGTTTTGAATGAACTAGAGGTAAATCCTCTTATTCGCAAGGTGCATGAGAGTAATTATCTTGTTCTGCGTAAGAGAACAACTCTCACGTTCCTACAACACCCGCTCCGATTATTTTAGTCACTTCTTTCAATTGGAGTCAACTAGAAGTATATCATCTTCTATCTTATTTGCCTTTCTAGATTATAGTACAGGCTTACCATATGGCCATACCTAGCATAGTCATAAACGAGGGTGCATCTATTAACATCCTGTCCTCAACTACTTGGCAAGATTTAGTTTCTCCTCAGCTTGTCTCTGTCACCCAGAATCTGTTAGCTTTGAACAGAGGAACCAGTCAACCACTAGGGATCCTTCCTAAGTTATCCATTACTTTGGGAGGGAAGACTATCTATATAGACATGATGGTTGTCCAAGGCCCTTTAGATTTTAATATACTCCTTGGTCGTAACTATTTTTATGTCATGGGAGCTCTTGTCTCTTCTCCCTTTCGAGTTGTTTCCTGCACGAAGGGAGCATTGTGATCATTGATCATCTTACATTCATTGGTCCTTAATCAACTCCCAATCAACCATCACCCCTAAATGGTTCTTACATGCAAGTAGTATCACCCCCACCATAGGTTAATTATGTGGCCACATGTTCAATGCCCACATTTACTGATGATCTAGTAGGTTATGTAGTACATCATGTATTGGGGGCATTACAGCCTGATTTTTCCATTGGATCCCTGGACATGTATCCCTTCGAGAGTGTTATCCTCCCATCTGATGAGAAAATCTTGGAAGCCATGTCCTATTTTGATCTGTGATCAATAACTATGGAGTAGATTTCCTTGTCTTGTGTTAAGCGCCTTAAAAAATGAAAGAGGAGATATGAGGATAATTCTTTTGCTATGTCATCCTCATTAAAAAATGAAATAGGTTCCCATGAGGATAGTTCTTTTACTATGTCACCTCGTTAAAATGAAATGGGTCTCCATGAGCATGGTTATTTTCTTGTGTCAATCTCATTAAAAAATGAAACAAATCCCCTTCCAATTCGGGGCTTTGATTAGATCTCGTAAAATCCGAGTCGAGTCTTTCACTTGATCTCATAAGTGAACCTTCATTTCATCCACCTGTTAGTAACCAGTAGTCTACCTTGGTGAATTAAATGAATCTTGTGGGGAATGTACCTTGAATTGAGTCATTATATTGGGGGCATGCAAAGTTATCTCAAGCATAGTTTATCTTTGTTTCAAGCTTGTGTAAAAATGAAACCAAATCCAAGCTTAGTTTTTTCCCATGTTTCAAGATTGTGTAAAAAGGAAACCATATTCAAGTATACTAAAGAAAAGTTTCTCATGTTTCAAGCTTGTGTAAAAATGAAAACATTCCCACTTTACATCTCATGATTTCCATTTTTATCAGCCTATTTTTCCAGATGAGCCTTGGTTTCTTCATTCAATCGTCACCATCCCTTTGGCCGATCATACGCTTTCACTTAGTTGTTTTACCTTTGCCTAAGGAACGTCTACAATGAGTGGTCTTATTAGCCAACCTCTTGACCCTTACATGTTTTGAGTAGTTCAATCATTACCAAAACTAGTTGCTATCCTTTTCTTACCACTCGTTCCTCCAGGAGGATTCATCTTTCAGCTCTTTTCTGACTCTTGAAACATGAAAAGATTGTCAAGTACGTTTCATTTTTAACTAGTAAATGTAAATGAATTGGCATCTAATTAGTATAAGTTTTACCTTTTTTGAACTGAGATAGACTATTATACGAAAAGGGTACACCTTGGTCGACATGGTCAAGAGGTTCTCTCGAATATTTTTTTCTACCTTTTCAAGTTCGAGAGACAAATTACAAAAAGGGACTAGATGGAGTTTTCTTTTTTGTCTCCTTTTCAAACTCTATAAATATGAAAAAGACATTGAGTCACTCTTCCATCAGACTCGTTAAAAATTAAATGATGAAAGACTTGTCACCATGATGAGACAGATTTTATCCTTCCAAGGACTCATAAAAATTACTTGGATGGATTCATTCAAAGAATGAACTTATATGTTATGAAACCAGCTCAAGAAAAGATAGAAAAGATAGATCAACGCCTTAGAATTCAGCCTCTTCGAGGGGGAAACCTTCTTTACATTACATAAATGAACAATTCTTGGATGATACAAATGACAAAACCTCCTTTCTATATATAGGAGTCTAAGGAGTCACAATATAACCCAGCCGACCTAACAATAATAATATAAAGCCACAAAAATACAATAGAGGGATTCTATGGGGCACAGTAATAACAATA
>APFE031038271.1:113011-126523 GCA_000404065.3 Pinus taeda
TTTTACCCTTATGTTCAATTTTTGGAACTCCTCCATGTGCTCCATTATTGAACCCTTTTGTTTGAGACTTATCAATTGGCTAAAAAAAGTGTTGCTTTTTGTATCCTCATAATGTGCTGTCAATTCTTTCGTAAAAATTGCCCAAGTGATAATTGTTTTACGAGAGCAAAGCCATTGATACCATACAAACTGATTTGGTTCCAAATATAAAGTTGCCATATGTACCTTTTGTGTGTTTGCACATTATTGAGATCGAAAAATTGCTCCATCTGTAATATCCATGTTGCGGGATCCCTACCATCAAACTTCCTCATATCGATTTTTGGAATATGATGGGTCTTCGATCCCACATTAGAGTCTATGGAATTATGATTAAAATTTCTTTTGTTCTCATCATGAGTTTCCTTTACTACCCTTTCACCCTTAGTGACCATTTCTTGTAGCAAATTATTCATATTTATCTTCAATTCGTCCATGTTTGTCTTCAAATCTTTCTTCAAATCGTCCATGTCTATCTTCAAATCATCCATGTTTGTCTTCAAATCTGTCTTCCAATTGTCCATCTTAGCTTCCATTCCCTTTATCTTAGATTCCATGCCATTTATCTTAGCTTCTGTTAGCTTTTGTGAGGCTGACATTTTTTGCACTTGGTCTTGTAATTTTGATATATCATGTAGCATTTCTTCCTCTTCTTCATGAGTCATTCTAGAGCTTTTAGGTTCCTTACTAGGTTTTTGCATTTTATTTCCTTGGGGCATCAGTTACCGATAATAATGCTCTACTAGCCCTTTGAATTCCTTCAAAATAAATTTTCAAACCAATCTTAAGCAAAAATTTAAAAAAATCTACACACTGTTTTTTTCTTTGTAGGAGCTCGATATTTCCTCTGATGTATCTCTGTACTTTCAGAACATCTAGTTCTAAAATTGTGCCTTGTGGTAGCTCTCTGTGTCCTCTTTCTAATGCCACCAGTCTAACCCCAATTGGGTTCTCCAATGAAGAGTTATGCCAAATCTCCCACAGTGACCTGATTATAGACCTTTTCAGAAGAGCGAACTTGTATGAAGTGCCACATGTCCCTATTTGGACCTCTGGCTCTGAAAAATATCTAGAAGAAACTATAGTCAGTCCTCTTTCTGTACCTTTTTGTGAAATTTCAATCCGATGCTCAGAGAGAAAGTTATGACAATTTTCCCCAGGTCACCTGTTTGGAATGTAATTCAGGAGTCTGCAAAAAGAACAACTTCCCCAGATCATATCTCCGCAAATACAGCGTAAAAAGCTTTGAAATTCGGACCCGAGCTGCAGCACGATGTCTTCTCAAATGGGTTGTTTTTTTGACTTCTGAAACATCGCAGAAAAAACTTTATAGTGAAAATTCCACGATGACCTATTTGGGGCAGCGAAACCCTAGTACTTGGCTCTAATACCAAATGTTATGAAACCAGCTCAAGAAAAGATAGAAAAGATAGATCAACGCCTTAGAATTCAGCCTCTTCGAGGGGGAAACTACTTTACATTACATAAATGAACAATTCTTGGATGATACAAATGACAAAACCTCCTTTCTATATATAGGAGTCTAAGCAGTCACAATATAACCCAGCCGACCTAACAATAATAATACAAAACCACAAAAATAACATTAGAGAGATTCTATGGGGCACAGTAATAACAATATGGGGGAAATAGGGGCACAACAATATTAATAAGGGGTACAACTACCATATTAATGGGGTAATCACTAGTATTATAGGGACCCAACATTATACGACAAGCATATGGTACCCTTTTCAAGCTTGTGTAAAAATGAAAAAGTACTCACTAGAAATAGTGTCAAAAATGTGAAAGTGAAACATCTCTTGTATAGGCAGCATGTCACTCTTGAACATGGCACTCATCTGCGCCTTGTGTCAAGTTTGGCATATCCTTGCTCAGCCACTTGTCTTTCTAGGTTTAGGTGATCCATTTTTTCCTCTCATTTGACTATTCCATTTTGTCATCATGACCTTTAGTCCTATGGTTGATTCAAATCCTACCATATTCCGTAGTCGTGTCGCTAGTGTTCAAGGGAAGTCGTATCTGCAATTATTTACCTATACATTGTCTGACCCATTGTTATAGTCTTGGATCTTATTCATTTCATTCCAATTTATTCCATGTTTCATGTCGATGATGGGGGACTCATCATTTCCCTCCTTCAACGGGTCACTTCATGTTGACTTGAGCTCATTATCTAGGAAGATGACTTAGAAACTCCCTCTCGATACCTTATAGCTTGCATGCCTTAATGGCAAGTTCTTCGCATTCGATGATAGGTCTTCATCATTGGCCTTCGATTGGATGATTCCACGAGTGTTTGACTTTAGTTTCATTGTCAGATTCACAAATTGTATTGGCATAACTTGAGAGCCATTGTCATTATTGATGGTTTCTCTCATACTTATTAATGTTCCACATCATTGGCTGGTAATCTGCTAGTTTTCTAGCATGTTCAACTTTCGACACATTCATTTGCATGTTAGAATTTGCACTTTGATCTGGTCAAGATGGAGTGCAAGAACCTGAGTCTTATCTGATATGACTCAGGTTGTGTGGAGTTATATGTTATTCATGATTGTACACATGTGTTCTCTTATACGGATGGTTGTGACCATACTGTGGGACTTTACATTTATGATGATCCTTCTATATCAAATGGTTGTGATCATACCTTGGATCTTAGATTCATAGATGATCTTTCTTATTTGGATGGCTATGCCCATACCATGGATCCTTTCATATAGTTCTTATCATCTAGATGGTTGCATCCATACCATAGATTCATGTCTTGATATCAGATATGTATCTATATATGCATCCTTGATTTGCGCAGGTATCCTAACAGTGATTGTCTACATCGTTGCAAAAGCTCATAAAGCATCTCTGTGGAGTATCAAAGAAGGTATATTTTGATGGTTATTTCAGTATCTTTTCAGTAGGACTTATAAGCCTTTTTGCATTATGAACTTAGAAAATAATAAAGAATTATAACGAAACATGTAAGATTAATATAGAACCCTGACAATTGTCGTTTCCATGTACAGGAGGGAGGAAAAATGAAAAGTGGGCATCCTAAAGGAAAAGAAAAAGATGAATTAACTGTTGTCCCTTCGACGGGAGACCGCGTGCAAACCAGATCAAAACAGACCAACCCAAGAAAGGAAGCGGAGATATCTGCATCTAGATATCTCCGTCGTCATCCTTATATAAGGGATAGCATTGTTAGCTAAAGGAGAGGATGCCTTTATGTAATTTCTTTTAAAAAGATCAAGACTATGATCATTACGTCCTGTTAAGACTTGCGTTACTGTAATTTTACTTCGTGCATTAATACAGACTTGGTTACTCTTTTATCTTTGAGTCTGGATCAACCTTAAGCGATGTACCCTGGAGGCTAAGGGCCCGGCCCTGGAGGACACTTGCTCTTGTACCATTTCGCGTGGTTTCTGTGTGGTTTGCTTATCAATGTGATCTGGTAATCTGCCGTGTTTTATTAAGTTTATGTTACATGCTCTGTTGTGTTTAACCCATTTAATATTCCTGCAAACAAAATTGTTGTATTGACACTGCATCATGTTACTATTCCTTTAAGTGTTGGTATAATGTGGTTAATCTCTACAGGATACTGTTGTTCCATTACAGAGTTTTTGTGTTATGTGATTGTGCCTTAGCATCACAGAATATATCTTGGAAGTTCTGATTTTATATGATTATTGAATCCTTGAATATTATTGTTTTCATCTTGAGATGCAATCGTATGCTTTTACTTAGAGTGATAATGGAGTCAAATTAAGCACGTTCTGTTTATATGGTTTTCAGTGTTATTCCATCTTGGATCCGTACGCAATGCTATTCCATAGTGTGTGTACATCTTTGGGAATGAAGGATTGATGTTTGGATTGGTGTGATTGAATAGATTCATAGCTTGTTGAACTTAGTTACTGCTCATTTCCTTAAGTGTTGTTCCATTTCCGAATTGCCGTTTTATTTCCGAATTGTTGTTTCATTTCCGAATTGTTGTTTCATTTCTGAATTGTTGTTTCATTTATGAATTGTTGTTCCATTTCTGAACTGCTGTTCCATTTCTGAATTCCTGTTCCATTTTTGAATTGTTGTTCCATTTCGAATTGTTGTTCCATTTTCAATTGATGTTCCATTTCGAATTGTTGCTCCATTTTCAATTGTTGTTCCATTTCAAGGTTGTTGTTCTACTTCATTGTTGTTTTATTTACCTGCCATTTCATTTCTTATTTGTTAAGGACGATCTCAGGCTGTCATGAGCATCGGCATTTGCTACCAGGCTCCCAGACCCCCGATCTGTTCTCTGATTTCTTTTCCATCAGTTTCTAAAGGGATGGGTTATTGCTACGGAACCCTTGACTGATGCATTGCTTCATATTTGAGTGTGTGATTTAGCCTTTTTAAGTAGTTAAGTTGTAGACACGAATCAATTTACTTTTGTAGTTTTAAAATAGCTGTACTACGAGCATTACTCTCACAAATGCTAAGCCTCAGACTGAGATACTCTTTGAAATAGCAAAACGTTCCCGAATTGACATATTAATGTGAGGTAACTAGAGGTGAAAGAGACCCTTTTTATAGCTCCACATTTTGGCGTCGTTGCCAGGGAAAGAGTATAGCCATTTGTTTTTTTTCAGAGTAGTGTATGAACCTGCTAGGGAAGAATTGGGTTTTGAAAACGGAAGGTAAGAACCTACGTGTGGAGCATGTAAAAGCCATACTCCTTTGCCCGCTTTCCTGCAGATTTGTTGCTATCTACTTAAGAAGGATTTAGTAGTTAAATTGAGTGCATGACTAAGCAGAAGAAGACAGAGAAAAATTCCAAACCTTTACCAAAGCCAGAAAAAGCTAAGGGGCCGGTGAGCCTTGGTCGATCAACCTTCATAGATGAAATCTATAAGAAAGCCGAATCTCAGCCCCCAGTAGGACCTAGGAAAGTTATTTCCAAGCAGCCTACTAGCTCCCTTCAAGCCACAGGTTCACCATCTGTAGCCTTTGCTGAGGTGCATAGTCAAACTGACGAACAGGACTTTCAAGAAATTGAAAATTCTATTCTAGAACTATTGCAGGAAGGGAATTGTAGTAATCTTTGTGAAGGAGAAAGAGAGATAGAGGAAACTGAGGAACCGAGATCTCCTCTTAGGATAACTCAGCCATTGAGTAGCCCAGACAAAGGGAGTGTGGAAAAAATTACTATTGAAGGGACCCAATCCCCTCAGACAAAAATCCCAGATAGAGGAAGTGCTATTAATGTTGTTCCTATAAAAGCCATTCCCTCTCAACCTAGGAACACCCTCCTAGATATTCCAGAAGGTTATTGGCATATAATTGACCCAATGGCTCAAAATCTTCCAAACACCCAAACCTACACATTACAATACCCCATAGTGGATTCTGCAGCAAATGCCCCCATGAAAGCAATTCCCCTTCAACATATCCCTACATTTCACGGGCTTACATCAGAAGACCCGGATGTATTTTTATTTGAATTTGATGTACTATGTAGGGGATATGATTACACCACTGACCCCCAGAAACTAAAACTATTTCCCTCTACCATGAAAGGGGCTGCTTTAAGATGGTTTGTGGGATTAGGTGGTGGGGTTATAAATAACTGGGAACAAATGAAAGAATCTTTTCTTAAAAAATATCAAGACTATTGCAGGTCTAGAGAACTAAAAGATGAAATATTCCAGATGATAGCTAGACCAAATGAAACATTAGAAGAGTATGTGGAACGTTTCCAGTATATCTACAAAGATCTCCCTATGCATCACTGCCTTTACCCGATAACGTGTTGAAAACAACATTAATAAGGGGCATGAAAGAACAATGGATCGAAACATTAAACATTATGGGAAAAGGGGATATTTATCAGAAAAGTTTTGCTGACATAATTGATTTATGCATCAGGAATTCGAGAGGCAGTACATGAATCAAACCAACAGAACATGATCGGTTTGTAAGAGAAAATAAAATCCCATCAGAAGGAGTAACGCGTGTTGAAATTGGAAATTTATTTGAAAATGTTAAAACTGATATACTAGGAACACTGACTACACAATTGGATGTTTTGCAAGCCAAACAAAAGCAAATGGAGGCATAACAGAATTTGGCAATCTTCTGCCCCAGAGGTAGGAAGAAGCATAGCCATAAGGAGTGTCCACTAGATGCAGTCCAAACATGTGCCATCTGTACAAGGGATCACTCTACGGAAAGTTGCCCCTCACTACCTGGACTAAAAGCAGTATATAAGGAGGTAGAAGAAGAGCCAGAAGCGGTGTATTTGCTCAACCAGCGCCGTCAGTGGCAGCCGCGACAAACTGGTATGTTTTCAGACCCAACTTCTTCTTTTCAGTATCCGCAGTATAATGCTCAACAGTATAATACATGGAAAAGTCAATTTCAGCCTCCATTTCCAAACTGGTCACCACAATCATATCCTTCTACGAACCCGTGGCTGAATCAGATGAGCCAATCTGGTTGGTCGAATCCTCCTTATCCCCAACCATATTGGGAAAACAACCCATACCCACCACAATGGACTCCCCCTACTTCACAAAGCTTAGCCTGGCAGACTAACTGGCAGAGACCAATGCATCAGCCAGTAGGAAATATCCCTCTTCCTCAACCTACACTGCCAGCTTTACAGCAAAATCCCCAGTCTAATCTGAGACTGTAACTCCTAGCCCAACCCAACCCCAATCCAAATAACAGACCGGTCCAATCTCTCCAAATCCTAGAAACACCAGAAGAAGGACCCAATCTGAGGGAGTGTAATGATATTCAGCTAAGATCCGGGCGTATTATTCAAACTGAGAGAAATAAAATAGTTCAGATTGAAGATCAGTTACCTAGAGTACATCTGTCACATGAAGAGGATGTAAATAAACAACAAACTTATAATCAAGCAACCACATCCTCTCCCCCATTCCCAGAATGATTAGTCATACCTCAACCTATACAACAGCCTAATTTTGACATTCTGGGAGAATTGCAAAATTTGTACATAAAAATTCCATTCCTCCAAGCCATTCAAGACATCCCGATATACGCAAAAACTATTAAAGAATTGTGCATAAAAAGACCAAGGAGGAATATAATAAATAATCCAAGAGTTCAAGTAGTCGACACTTTATCTGACTTATTATCAAGAAATGAAACACCCATTAAGTATGAAGACCCAGGAAACCTAATAGTAACTATCCAAATTTATGGTCAAACCCTGCCCAATGCCTTAGTTGATCCTGGAGCTGCAATCAATATCTTAACAACTGCTACTTGCCAAAAGCTAGGCATTACATCTGTAGAACCCACCTCCACTTTGTTAGAATTGGCTGACCGATCTGTGGTTAGGCTGGAAGGCATACTACATGTTGTCATGGTCTCGGTTGACTCCTGGGAATATCCAATCGATTTTCTGATAATAAATCCTAAAACCCGACTTGATGGACATCCATTGATCTTAGGAAGACCTTGGCTCGCTACCGATTATGCCTATATCGGCTGTCGGCAAGGGAACATGATCATAACCAAGGGGGCGGATATCAATAATTTAGTGCTATATCCCCTAGCGCAGCCAAGTATCACAATAGTCAAAACTAATATGCACCTTGTATCATATCTTACTAATAACATTAGATCTCCATTAACTATACAAGAAGAACTTGAGTTCAAAGACCAAACAGAAGATGATGCCATCAGTGATTTCATTAGTCAAACTAAACTCATATCTCGTGCCCAATGTCATATGATAAAAGCAGCTTTGGATAACGAATTAGAAGAGGACCCTTTGAAAGATACACATGATCACACAATTCCTGTCACTTTTGTTGCAAATAGTAAAATTGTGGAAATTGAACCCAGAAAAACCTTAAACATTAATGCCAACCTCACATCTGAACAAGAAACAAAACTCATCCATATGTTAAGGAAATATAAAGAAGAATTTGCATGGGATTACCCTTTCCTATTCCTTTCATATCAGGGTAATCCCATGCAAATTCTTCTTTATATTTCCTTAAAAGAAGTAGTAAAAGCCAAGCTTCAAAAACTTTTAGATGAGGATTTAGTCTCCTCTGATTTATGTTGTTCCTTTTCCAAAGGATCGGAATTTGTGTGTTTTTGTTGTTCCTTTTCCAAAGGAACAACACTTTTGATTTCTGCTGTTCCTTTTCCAAAGGAACGACATTTGTGTGTTTTTGATGTTCCTTTTCCAAAGGAACAACACTTTTGATTTTTGATGTTTCTTTTCCAAAGGAACAGCACTTTTGATTTCTGTTGTTCCTTTTCCAAAGGAATGACATTTGTGTGTTTTTGTTGTTCCTTTTCCAAAGGAACAACACTTTTGATTTCTGTTGTTCCTTTTCCAAAGGAATGACATTTATGTGTTTTCGCTGTTCCTTTTCCAAAGGAACAACATGTTTGCTTTCCGCTGTTCCTTTTCCAAAGGAACAACACTTTTTGATTTTTGTTGTTCCTTTTCCAAAGGAACAACATTTTTGTGTTTCCGTTGTTCCTTTTCCAAAGGAATAGCACTTTTTCTTTCTGTTGTTCCTTTTCCAAAGGAATATCATTTCTTTGATTTCTGTTGTTCCTCTTCCAAAGGAATGCTATCTTTATGTTTTGTTGTTCCTTTTTCCAAAGGGATAGCATTTGTGAACTATTGTTGTTCCCTTCCTCAAAAAGAACACCACTTGTATGATTTTTCTCTCCTTGTGAAACAGCTTGTTCCTTTTGCTATTCTAAATTGAGGATGCTTATTACTAATGTTCTTTCAAGTCTTTTTTAATACGGCTATGCACTTATGTAATGGGAAAAAAAACACAGCATACGGAAATCAGTCAATCATAAATCACTATCTTTATAAGAAACTACCCTGAATTGGTGAGAAGACACAAGGAAAGACATGCTCATTCATCATCTTTTGATGCCATTTCTCTACTAATTTTGTTCTGATTGGTTATCTGTATCATGATGGTCCCTTTTTAATCCTCTTTGATTATCATCCAACAACAAGAGAAAAGGATCTATACCTTCCTATTGGGATATTAAGACTTCTTCCACCATTCGTACTCTTAAGGAGTGTTGAACCACCCTTTGTGTATGAACGGGAAATGCACTTTATGAAAAACAAGAAAAAATGGAGCAAAACATGGTTTTTAAAATTGTCAAATTGCAGGATAGGAAGTCTCATTACGAGCTGGCCTACCATGATCATCAGGACGGAAGCGAAGTGGCATTCCCACTATGGCCACCACACCAGGGAAATGGTCCAAAAGGTATATCAAACAAACAACCCTTGGAACAGGAGGTCTCATCACGAGCCAGCTTGCTCACTATTTGCTCCTTCCTCGTGAATGGCATTATGGCTAACTGGTCACCAAGCCAGCATAATGGCCTACATTTTGACATTGCACAATGTTTCCTAGCATACACAAAGGACTATGGTTCCAGGGGTGAAACAAACAACTCTTCCAAGGTTATGGACACCTGTCGATAGCAGAGCACTGTTAATGGTATTGGAATCGCATTATTTACACCAATAGGTAAGTGGATTGCATCCTTTTATTTCCTATTCCATGGTAATCAATTATATGATATTACCCCAACCATATAACACATGACTATATATTATCACCAATCATTACAGAAGCATTGACAATGACCGCATGAGACTCTCTATTTACGACAAATTTCTTATCCTCGAACTTCCATCAAATCACTGCAGTGTCTTATGTATTAAAGCGATGCAACTTTATACCTCGATTTCAGTAATAAGTTGTTTTTGTAAGCATGGCATATTGCCATATGTTGTTCCTTAAAGACCTTGCTGCAAAATAGGCATTGCTCCTTTATTTGACGGCTGGGACAGCCTATCACATTGCGGGGGGGAGGTTAACCTCATCATTCCCCAGAGCACGTGTCAACTCGCCATTTGGGAGATTGTGTACTCGGGTATAGCACGACTCAACAGTATTATCTCTTTCTATTTTTTTTTTTTTTTTTTGTTCTTTCTGCATGAGTTGTTGTTCAAAGCCATTTCCACTGCATACACCGTAGCATGAGAGTTTGAATGATTGTTATGCCATCAGCTTCTCTGTGTTTCAAAAAATAGTTGTCGTTCCTTTGATAATTTGCAGTGAAACTATGGGGGGAAGGTCAGTTCGTAGAGAACCGCAAGTGCTAACTATTTCGGCTGCAACCTGGGAAATCCTGGAAAGAGCAGGATGGCTGACCTATCTTAACCGCCTGAAGGAGTCCAATGAAACAGTAGCGATTGAATTTTTACAGAATTTGCAAGAGGACTACTCCACAGTAAGAGGAAAATGTATAGCAGTCACCGATGACATAATCGCAGAAGTCTCGGGACTGCCAGCCACTGGACCAGTATGGACGATAAAGAAGGAAAGGCTACAGAAGATTTTAGAAATCTTTTAGGACGAGGGACAGAACCTGACAATTCGAGGAAAGGGGGTGCTGCCAGCAACACTAGGAGAGCCGTGGGCAGAATTAGCAAAGACCATCCAAAGCTACATCACCTATGAAGGAAGAAAAGACGTGGTAAGACCATGACATCCTAAACTCCTAGATGTTCTAAAACAAAAATGCTCTGTAAATTTACCTGCATTGTTGAATTCATTACTTCATGACGTTGCACGAAGCATGAAAAGAGCACATCACGTAGAGTCAGTCGGCAGCCACCATGGATTAATTCGGTTGATAGTCAATCATAGTCTCACCCAATAGCAGAGAAACTGGGAAGAACTAATTACCATCATCAATGGAGGGTTGGCCACACCTGAATGTCCGAAATGAAAATAAGTCACTAGCACACCCCAACGTCTAGAAAAATGGAAGCAGGTCACTTGCACACAGGAGCAACCTGAAAAACATAAGAAATCTGAAAAAATGGAAACATGTTAACAGCACACCCGAACAACCAGAAAAACGCAGGAAATTGGCCCAACTCACATGGCTACGAGGGGGGCTGGAGAAGCCCCAGGAAGGCATTAGCCAGACAGTAGAAATTGAAGATGAGCAATCCCCAAGGGAGGACAAGGAAACAGAAATACAGGATGAGGAAGAAGAGTATTCTGCAGAGGCAGAAGTAGAAGAAGAAGAAGAAGAGGAGGCAGAACAATCTGTAGAAGAAGAAGAAGAGAAGAAGGTAGAGCAATCTACAGAAGGAGAAGAAGAAAAATCTGAAGAGGAAGGAGACGAGGGAAAAGAATCCGAGCAGTCTGAGCAGGAGGAAGGAATGGAACAGCAAGAAGGCAGCCCATTCCAAGACCCACTAGGGGAAGATGAATTGGCCAAAGTTTTGGCCAATATGGGCAAATATGGCCAACCTCCGAGTCCATCAAACCTCCATGCCGGAGAGAAACCCCAGGAGAAAGATGCACCCGAGGAATCACATGCAGAAGAGGCAGAAGTAGAAAATCCGTCCGTTCATGATGAGAAGATGTCAGAAAATGTTGAGCAGGAACAACCCGTTCCTAATCAGAAGGCACTAGAAGAAAGTCCGGAGGACATAAGGGTAGAAGAAGAATTAGCCCAAGAAATAACAGAGCCAACTAAGGTTCTTTACCCAGAACAGCCACCCTAGGAAGAAAACCAGGAAGCTAGCCGTAGTCCAAACCGCAGTAAACAACCTGTTGTTCCTTTTGAAGAAATGGCGGAAATAAGGGAATTACGAAAGGAACAGCAGAGATTATTGAACATAATAGTCCAGCTTCACCAGTAGATTAGGATTCTAAAGGCGAGGCAAAGGGTAAAAGGGACTTCAGGAAGAAAAGGTCCGACCACACCAGTAAAATCCCTTAAGGGCAAGAGGCAGAGGACCAGAATCCATCCTACTACTCAAAACCCTGACAAAAGCCAAGCTACTGTTCCAAATGAAGATGAAAAGCATACTGTTGTTCCAATTGAAAAGGAACAACAATGGGCTGATGTTCGTGTTAAAATAGAAAAGGATGATAAGATAGTTCAGAAAGAGGCGCCACCTTCGGGAGTAATAAGGGTTCTGAACTTGAAGCAGCACAATAAGAAAGTTCAGGTAAAGCTCCCAGCCTCCATGGCTGCATGGAAAAAGGTTCCAAAAAAAATAACCCTTCAGAAAGGTTTGAAGTAGGCCCAGCAAGAAGCAGAAAAGCTTAAGGAGCAAACGGTCCCCCAAGAAAAATATGAAGAACTACAGCAGCAGCTAAGGAACGTCAACTTATCTGAAAGCCGGGCCTTCGAAGGATGGCGGAAGGAACAAGAGAAAGTTGCAAAGGTAACTCGTAGATTAGATGTAGTTATCAAATAGATGGATACCTTGTGTTCTCTATACAATGACGTCCTAGCATGTAGAGCCCCTGCTAAGAACTATGCCCTATTTTTAATGGAAAGGTATTTACAATTGAAAATAAAGGTTGTTAAAGCAGGTGATCCCATACAAATTAACACCATAGGTGATTTCATAAACTGCTGTAAACATTACGGGTAAAAGTGCAGAGATTATTGTGTGAATTTTACTTGCATAAAATTGTACTAGAACAAGAGAGCGAACTGAACCTTGGCCCTTTTGTTGGGGACATTCAATTGCAAGCATTTATCTCATTTGGAGTCAATCAAATTAAATGGCTCAAAGCCTACAACGCTTTTCAAAGATAAGAAAACGGATTAGATATATGGGTAAGAGCTGAGCCTAGGGACCCAGCATAGTTATGGAGGAGACATAGAAATCTCATGAAGGCTCCAGGAGTGATTGAAGTATTAGGACCCATGCATGAGGCAATCATTCGGCAGGGACTTGAATATTTTTCCTCTATTAAAGACCCTACCATTGATGTAGCTAAATTTCGATATCGAATATCTAATCCGAATATCCAGCTCAGAGAACCATTTAAGTATGAGAACTTTAAACTTGCTGCCAACCGTTTTCCCCTCTATGGCGAAATTGTTTTGAGGGTAGGGCCATCCTAGTTAGGATATAGGTTCCAGAGTCCAATCATTTGGCATCTTGCACCCGAATACCAAGCCCTGTATGAGATGCCTGAGGGTCAGACAAGCCATTTATTTGATCATTTAGTTTCACATCACGGCTGTAGACCCTCACATGAGATTCCATCTCCAGCCTACTCACTGTAGGTTTTAACCCCGTACAGAAATTACCTGCATACGAATTCTAAATCACAGAAAAAATAAAAATGCAAGAGCATAACACATAAAACAACATATACACAGAGATTTCCCACTGGATCTCAAACCGAGACTACCAGCTTGATTTTTCATTATATTCCTTTCAATGTTACAATACATATTTATACATGCCGAAGCATCCAATACCATGGACCGAAAACCATCGCGTCCAAAACCATGGACCGAAAAAAACCATAGGTAGGTTCGCCCAACCTAATATAGGGTCCAAAATTTTTTTTCTCGGGGTGCTGCCCCGAACCCCGT
>APFE031038272.1:0-11119 GCA_000404065.3 Pinus taeda
ATGAGAGAGAGTCATTTTGCATGAATAGGGAGAGTCTCTAACATATCACTATTCTACAATAAATTGGTCAAATGCTTATGACAGGAAAAATATACAACTAGGAAAAACACGTTGGTGACATGCTGAATATGAACCAGTATGAATGTGAAAATTCTAATAAGTCCATTTGGTTCCCCTCTTTACTAATTTTAGTAGACATGAAACAAACTTTAGTAGTTAGTCCTCCAGAAATCTTTAAAAATCTTCCAAAAGATGGAGACTACCTCAATAGATACAAAAAATGAATCCTCCCTCATCGCATGTTCAATTGTCCATACAAATAATTGAAGTTTAGTATGTCAACTCTTTAGATGTAGACCTGCAAGAGATTCTATATATGCATACAATTGACGAAATATATATATGATCAATTAATAATCTAATATAATATTCCCAATTCCACCATAAGCTCAAGAAGAACAAGGGGATATACTTTTACTCCTTCAAGATGCTGAACAAGAAGAAGAAAGTGAAGCATAATTACACACAACCATTTAAATTTGAACTCTTAGAACTTGTGACATAATCTCATAAGAATGTTGCAAGAAAAGACTCGCCGAGTTGGAAACCAACAAGGACGTAAACATATACAATAAATGGAAATGGAATATTTCTAGGTATTCAACTAGAATACACACAACAACAATAGAATCTACACTCAATTGCATGAAAAGTTTTTGAGGATATCGTATAAAGAGTAGAAAAGAAAAGAAGCATAGAAAATTAGAACAATTTCTAGAATAATGTATTGGGTTTGACGTCTTGCAATTGGTTGGACATGGAGAATATGTATTCATTGAAACAAAACTCTAGAAAATGATGGTAGTTCAGAAAAGCAACAACATAAAAAATCAATTCTAGACAAACTCAACATAGAAAGGTGCTCATCATAGGAATATGACCAAGGATAGTCAACTGAACCAAACAGGAAAAAAATTTGGACATGGACTTGACTTTTGGTTTAACCCATGTTACTACAATAAAAAGTATAGAAGAAAATGATGTTCAAGATAAAACGCGATCCAAGCAGACTGACAACGACGAAGTTTCATCCAAGTATTCTAGGTTTGATGACATATTAAGTTGCCTAGTAACAACATTCAATAGAGAGAACAACACAAAATGGAGATTTGGTTGGAAAGTTATAACTATGTAATAGAACAACATAATATAAACATTCTAATAAGAATTAATGATCCACCTTTTGCAATGCAACAATTAGTACATAATTCGGTCGACCACATGTTATATATGCTTATAATTATGCTCATCGCCATATTTATAAGTTAATTATTAGGTTGATAGAATATATTTAAACCCCATCAATATGTTGGAATATTCATAGTAATATTGACATATTTCACTACTAAAATTTTCCACTAAGGTCTTTTGTTGTTGTTGAAATATTCATGCAATTTTTTTTATAAATAACCACAATATAATTTGTAATAAAGATATTATTTAGTTAATTTTTGTTGTTTTTTTAATATATTAAATTCGATACAAATAATGGGTTACCCATTTTTATGGTTATCATGGTTTGAATTTTATTTGTATTTCGATCCATTTAATTTATATGGCTTCCCTAGTTTGTCTTAATATAATGTTAATATTTTCTTCTAACTTAAATTGGAAAAAAATTCCAAAATAGATATTAAAAATATTAATTATCTGGACTATTTAATCTCTAGCAATCAAACTATATGATAATTTCCTAATTAACATTAAAATTCTAGAAATCTACGATTATAAGGTCATACACATCTATCAAACATAACATAATTAATTAAGGATCCATAAATTTATGTTTTCACAAATTTATATCTTATATGTAATATACACGGTAAATAAATGTATACCTTCCCATTATATTTAATCAATAATATTTTAATATAATATTACATAATATAATATTTGTAATATGATATTTTTATTAATACTATATTAGTATTATATTTTTTTTTTTGTTCTTAATCTTGTACAGTAATATTCTTGAGTTAGAATTTGAGGCTTTGGTCTATTGAAATTCTAAGGGTATCGTTGAGTGAATTGCAATGAATTTCACTATATATACAACGTATGAGATATTTTCCTATCAAATTTATGCAAATCTCAAATGCATTCACACTTATTTCTTTAGGAATGGAATTTAAATGATACAAATCAAAATATATTGAAACCATTATACAAATATTAATGCTTTATCTAACATCATTATTCACGAAAATCCCCCTTTCAATGAATGTGAGATATGTAAGACACCTTCCATGTGATTTGGAAGTGAATGGTAATACAATATAAAAATATATTTTTTGATCTTATTAACAAATTAATAAATATATTGTAGAAAAAACATTAAAATAAATGGAAATATAATAAAATAGATATACACTGAATGGGAAAGGTAATACTTTTCATTAACAATGAGATAATTGTTCAACATTACACCTTGTTTAGGATAGGTAACACCTACATCACCTCCTATTGCAACTATTCTACTAAAAATGATCATATTTTTATTATATATGTACAATGACAAATTCCTTAGTTCTCCTTCTTATCAAAAGAAGCCATGAAGGTGAGATAAACTTGGACATGCAAAAACTTGAACGAAATAAAAGAAGAGTAAAATGTTTCTTTGACTAAATTATAATATAATTACATTTATGCATCCTAAATTGTCTTTAATCATTTCAAATAAAAAAGTATCATGAAATGTACATGCCCTTAGCATTGAGGATTTTCATGAGTACTATGTCACAAAGCCTCACATCATGCAAACATCGAATGACCCACAACTTTATTCTTTTTTAGTTATTCCCCATATGTTAGTTTTATTCAAGAATTTCTCATGTTATCTTCTCTTTTAATCACTAAATTATTTTGTATATTTTGCACAACTATGACATGTTTTTTCTTTCTTCTCAAAGGGTTCTATCTAGTAGCAAAACTTTCAAGGATGGAAATTTATTTTAAAGCTTATAAAACTTGCCTAACATTAGTACTCCCTAATATCCATAATGTTAAATATTTAATGATATTTTCATAAAAATATTGAGATTTCTAATTATTTTTAAGCTAAAATAATTTTAAAGTATAAACTTTGAGCAAATAAATTAAAAAAAATGTCAAAATTGACAACTATTTTTTATTTTTGTATTTTGAAAAACCCCGGAATATTACCCCCAATAAATTTCTCTACTACATGGAAAATTATTAGGCTTATTTACATTGGAACATTGTTTATTCTACCAAGACCTCATAGACTATCTGTCAATATTATCTCATTTTTCGCTTTACTTAGTCATGCCCCTTCCTCATCAAGGGTCATTTAACTCCGAGAGGATGATAAATCAACACGTTTCTTTTGTTATACCTAACCACTTTAAGCATTAAATATGTTAATTGAGCACCATACTAAATATATGTGGGATTTTCCACTATCTTATTTATATGTGTCTATAACTATGCATAATCATTTGGCACTTGCTCCTTGTTCACAATCGCTAGCAAGGCCCCTTCATTCATGTAGAAAATTTAGACATATATATTTTGGTTTGTGTGGTCCTATGCATTTTAATTATGATAATGAAGATAAATGTACGAAATATTATGTTCATGATTACACTAGAATGTGTTGGGTGTACCTACTAAAAAGTAAATCTCAAGCTTTCGAAACGTTTAAGGATTTTCATGTATGGATTGGATATGAAGCATAATCACACATTGGATCTCTCCATACCATTAATGGAATATAATGTAATCTAATGAAAATGAAAAATATATCTGCAAGCACGGGATTCAACATAAGAGCATAGTTCCATACAATTCTCAACAAAACTAAGTAGTTGAAAGAATGAGCATTACTCTATTGAATATAGTTCTCTCAATGAGGTTTTCAAAAACAAAGCATTGATGTTTTGGGATTATGTCCATCTAATGCTCTTAGAAAAAGAGCCTTTGTAAAATGTGGTATGGATGGAATCCTTCAGTAAGCCATCACAATGTCTTTTGTTCCTCTACATTCACTTATGTTTGTTATAGTATAGCCACTCTTTCATATTCGGTATATTATTGTAAGTTTTTACTTCTTACATTGTGGTTGTGATGTATCATAAGTTGGTTATGGTTTCCTCAATGGATATCAGGGTAATTTCTTCTTTTCTCAATGATTTCAAAATGAAATACCCTTCATACACTAAGTTCCTTCCAATATTGTACAATATTTCTGGAATTTTCACTCTATGATTAAACCGTAACTTGATTCTCATCTCGATATAATTTTTCTTTATACAAGCATATATGTACAATACTAATGTTATTTCATTTACAACAAAGCATCAGATTGAAGGATGCCATCTATATTACTAAGGTTAGACTCTAGTTATCTCAAAACCTCATATAATGTTATTTGCCTAATTAATTTAAAGTGATTCAAATTTGAACAAAGGAATTCCTTTCTTGTGTGTGTAGGTTAGTCTATGACCAACTTGGGTTATCTGGTGACATTGTTTTGGGGTCAAAATTCATGCAAGTTTTTCCACCTATGCTTTAGCCTTCAAGTACCTATCAAACGATTCCTCTTTATAGGGTTTCGATGTCGATTTCCATTTTCACTTGATGTTGGTTGCAAGAAAATTTGATGTTGTTTGAGTTTAAATAAAAACCTTATATAGCTAGTTCTTTTCCAAAAATAAACGAAACTCAAAAAATGCATGTATATCGATTTAAATTCAAGGGATTTACCCTCTCTTCATTAATGAAAATATTTAATTATGATAAAATATTTTTACTTGTCTTATCGCCCTAACAGTGTAAATATTTCTTTTTATTCATAAGCACAATTTATAAAATGTATTTACTTCTTACTATGTTTAATTAAGTAATTCCATCAAAAGTTTACAACACTATAATATTTTTCTATTTATATTATATGAGTACACATTAGATATTCATGTAAGTTGTATATAATTACACAATAAAATAATTATTCCAAATATGCAGAATACAAAAAGAATAAGCAAATCCATATATGATTCGTAATATCCTATGTTTCTCAAGTAAACATAAAAGAAGAAGAACATATGGCTTCTTTTTCAAGAAACAACGTTAAATTTAACCCAACACTTTTTAAATCAATGATAATTAGATGAAACCATTCATTCGAAACAAATGGTTCATTGAACAAAAAAACTAGAACTATATGTGTTTTACAGACAAAAGAAAGGTTTAAACAAAATAAACGCAAAATTTCGATCTTGATAAATGCTTCAAATTCTTGGCCGAGATATCAGATCTAAACATAAAAGAAATTTCACGTACTTGAATGACTATATTTGTGAATAGAGGAAATATTTCTAAATGAATTACTTATCATTTAATAGTAGGATATTATGTATGTGAAGAGATATGTTCTGGATTCATGAAATTGTAGTTTTCATTTCCAACAGTGGAGAAGAGAGTGACAATTTATTTCAATATAAGACATAAATCTCAAACTAACTTCCATATCTCCACGTCCACCTCCACCTCCATCATCTAATCACCCACATCTACCTCCTCCTCCTCATCATCCACATCCTCCTCCTCCTCCTCCTCCTCCTTTCCTCCACCTCCACCTCCTCCACCATCTTCTCCTCCTCCTCCTCCTCTTCAACCACCTCCTCCAACTCCACCTCCACCACCACCTTCTCCTCCTTCTCCTTCTCCACCTCCACATATTCCTTCTCCTCCCCGACCTCCTCTTCCCCCACCTCCAAATCCACCTCTTCTTCTACCTCCTCCTTAGCCTCCACCTCCTCCTCCACCTCCTCTACCTCTGCCTCCTCCACCAACTACACCTCCACCTCCTACTCTTCCTCCTCCTCTACCGACTCATCCACCACCACCACCACCACCACCTCCTCCTCTTCATCCTCCTCCACTTCCACCTTTGTCTCCTCCTCCTCCTCGTCATCCACCACCACCTTCAACTCCACCTCCACCTACTCCAACCCCTCCTCCTTGCCCTCCTTCTCCTCCTCCACCTCCACCTCCACCTCCTCCACCACCTCCTCCTCCTCCTCTACTTCTTCCTCCTCCTTCTCCAACTTAACCTCCACCTCCAACTTCACCTCCTCCTCCACCTCAACCTCCACCTCCACCTCCACCTCATCCACCACTCATCCTCCACCTCCACCTCCACCTCCACTTCCACATCATCCTCCTCTTCCTCCTCTTCAACCTCATCCACCTCCTCCACACCCTTGTCATCCTCCACCTTCATCTCTTCCTCCTTCACCTCCACCTATACCTCCACCACCTCCTACTCCACCACCACCTCCACCAACAAATCCTCATCCACCTTTTCCTCCTCCTCCACCTCCACTTTGTCCTTCCCCTTATCCACCTCCACCACCTCCTCCTCCTCCTCTGCTTCATCCTCCACCTCCTCGTCCATCTCCATGTCCACCTCCTTCTCTACTAACATATCCTCCTCCTCTTTCTCCTCCTCCTTTTCCTCCACCTCCTCCACCACCTTAACCTCCACCTCCTCCTGCTCCTTGTCCTCCACCTCGGCCTCCCCATCCACCACCACCTATGCCTCCTCATCAAAAAAATCCACTACCTCCTCCACCAACAACATGACCTCCTCCTCTTCCTCCTCCTCCTTCAGCTCCACCACACCCTCCACCTCCTTCCTCTTCTCCACCTCCACCACCACCTCCACCTCCTCCTCAACTACCTTAGCGTCCTCGTCCTCATCCTCATCCTCCTTTTTCTCCTCCTCTGCATCCACCAACACCACCACCACAACCACCTGCTACTCCTTCTACTCCTCCTCTACCTCCTCCTCCTCCTCTTCCTCATCCTCCCCTACCAGCGCCACCACCACATCTACTGCCTCTGCCTCCACCTCTTCCTCCTCATCCCCCACCTCCACATCCTCCACTACTCGAGCCTCCTTCCATTCAATCTCCTACTCCGTCTCCTCCTCTGCCTCCTCCTCTACCTTCTACTTTTCCTTCAGTGCCACCACCGCCACCTTTTCCAAGAGGGAGCTTGGATTACATCGCCCCTTATTAAAAAGGAGTGACAGTTGTCCTTTTCTATTTCATGTGTAATGCACTAAACCAAGACTAAAAATCGTAAGTCTAGGTGAAGGCCATGAAGAGAAATCTATGCAAAACATTCTTGTATTTACTTTGGAAGAAATAATGGAGTATTGGGTAATCATCTGACATCCAAGGTTCTTTGAGGATATGTAGGGAATCCAAGACGAGAGTAGGAAAGAGGACCTAGATTATTTTAGGGCTGGGACCCAAATATAAGAAAAGTCCTATAAGCTCATACTCATTGAATACCTAGGTGGGTTTGTACCTTGAGAGACAATGATTAACGTGTCTATAATCATTGGTTTTTCCAACATTGTTCTCTGATATACTGAGAGATAGAGTTGTCAGTCAAGGACTTACTGTGGAAACAATGATGGTTACTATGGTGCTATACATATGGGTTACCAATCTGATTCTTCTTATGATAAATTGTTCATTTTGATAATTACCAAGTACCATTATAAATACCTTCATAATTAAGAGGGAGCGTTGAAGAAAATGTAACTAGGTTCAGTATTTACAAAATTAATTTTGATCTTTGTACTTGTCATGAGGTTTTAGGGTTTAGGGTTTAGGCTTTATAACACTTTAGTAAATTCTTTTAATAAACACATAAATAAAAGTTTCAATTTTTTTTTTTAAATGTTATAAAATGCTTAGGATTTAGGGTTTAGTCTTTATGGCTTACGGTTTTGGGTTCAGAGTTTAGGGTTTAGGGTTTATAACACCTCAGTGAATGATTTCAATAAAAACTTAAATAAAAGTTGCGGACTATTTTTTAAAATGTTTTAAATTCTTAGAGTTAATGGTTTGAGGTTTATTGTTCGGGATTTAGGGTTTAGGGTTTAGGGGTTTGAATTTAGGTTTTTTAACACTTTCGTAAAGGATTTTAATAAACACTTAAATAAAATTTACAAAACACTTTTTAAAATGTTATAAAATGCTTAGCATTTACGATTTAGGGTTTGCGGTTTGGGCATTAGGGTTTAGGGTTTGGGGTTAAGGGTGTAGGGCTTAGGGTTTAGGGTTTATCATTTATATTTTAAGGTTTATAACACTTTAGTAAATGCTTTTAATAAACACTTAAATGAAAGTTACAAAAAACTTTTTGAAATGTTATAAAATGATTAGGGTATAGGGTTTAGGGTTTATGGTTTATAACACTTTAGTAAATTCTTTTAATAAACACTTAAATAAAATTTAAAAAATCGCTTAAAATGCTATAAAATGTTGACGGTTTAGGGTTTAGGGTTTAGACTATAGGGTTTAGGGATTACAACTCTTTAGTAAATTCTTTTAATAAACATTTAAATAAAATTTACAAAACACTTTTTAAAATGGTATAAAATACTTAGAGTTTAGTGTTTATAGTATAGGGCTTAGGGTCATCAGTTTATTGTTTAGAGTTTAAGGTTTAGGGTTTATAGCACTTGAGTAAATGTTTTTAGTAAACACTTAAATAAAAGTTATAAAACGTTTTTAAAATTGTTATAAAATTCTTAGGGTTTAGGGTTTAGGATTTAGAGTCTAAATTATAGGATTTAGAATTTAGGGTTTCAAATTTATGGTTTAGCATTTAGGGTTACACGTTTGTGGTTTAGGCTTTAGGGATTATGCTTTAGGGTTTAGGGTTTCTAACACTTTGTAAAATTCTTACGGTTCAAGTTTTAATATTTTTGGTTTAGGGTTCATGGTTTCGAGTTTGTAACACCTTAGTCATTGCATTAATAAACACTTAAATGAAAATTACAAAACACTTTTTAAAATGTTATAAAATGCTTAGGGTTTAGTGTTTAGGATTTTGGGTTTAGGGTTTAGGATTTAGGGTGTAGGAATGAACCACCCCATCTTAAGGAGGTATCCATTGCTACATATTACACATAATGCATTCATCCCGTGGAGCTCCGAGGAGTTACGAAGAAAAATAAATAAAAGGAAAACGGTTTATCAAGAATTGTATCTCATGTAGCAAATTTTTCTCCCTCCTACACTCACATACCTAGGTGTGGTCTTCTCTTATTATAGATGCTCACAAAATTGTTAGGGTTTATGATTTAGGGATTAGGGTTTGGGTTTAGGGTTCAGCATTAAGGGTTTATAACATTTTAGTAAATTCTTTTAATAAGCACTTAAATAAAAGTTACAAATAGTTTTAAAATGTTATAAGATTCTTATGCTTTAGGGTTTAGGGTTTAGGGTTTATAACACTTTTGTAAATGTATTTAATATACACTTAAATAAAATTTACAATAAACTTTTTAAAATGTTATAAATTTCTTACGGTTTAGGGTTAAGAGTCTATGGTTTATAATACTTTAGTAAATCCTCTTAATAAACACTTGAATAAAAGATAGAATTTTTTTAAGATGTTATAAAATTCTTAGGGTTTAGGGTTTAGGGTTTATGGTTTGGGGTTTGGTGTTTAGAGTTTAGGGTTTAGGGTTCGTAAAACTTTAGTAAATGATTTTAATAAATACTTAAATAGAAGTTGCAATATGTGTTTTAAAATGCTATAACATTACTAGGCTTTAGCATTTAGAGTTTACAATTTATGGTTTACAATTTACGGTTTAGGGATTAGTGTTTAGTGTTTAGGGTCTCAGGTTTAGAGTTTAGGGGTGAGGGTTTAGGGTTTTTGGTTTACAGTTTAGGGTTGAGGGTTTATAACACTTTAGTAAATTCTTTTAATAAACACTTAAATAAAAGTTACAAAAAGTTTTTTAAAATGTTATAAAATGCTTAGGGTTTAGGTTTTAATTTTCAGTTTTGGGGTTTAGGGTTTAAGGTTTATGGCTTAGGGTTTATGATTTATGGTTTAGGTTTGGGGTTTAGAGGATAGGTGTTAGGGTTTATAAGACTCCAGTAAATTATTTTAATAAAAACTTAAATAAACGTTTCAAAATGATTTTAAAAATGTTATAAAATGATTAGGGTTTAGGGTTTCGGATTAAGGTTTAAGGTTTAGGTTTTAGGGTTTATGGTTTAAGGTTTATAACAGTTTAGTAAACTCCCTTAATAAAAAATTAACTAAAAGTTACAAAATGCTTTTAAAAATGTTATAAAATGCCTATGGTTTAGGGTTTAGTTTACAAGGTTTAGGGTTTAGGGTTTATTGTTTTGGGTTTAGGGTTTGGGGTTTTGGGTTAAGGCTTTAGGGTGTAGGGATGAACCACCCCACCTTAACGGGGTATCCACTGCTACATATTACACATAAGGCATTCATCCCATGGAGCCTAGAGTAGTTATGAAGAAAAATAAATAAAAGGAAAAATGTTTATGAAGAAGGGTATCTCATGTACCACAATTTTCTCCTTCCTAGACTCACATACCTTGATGTGGTCTTCCCTTATTATAGATACTCATAAAATTCTTAGGGTTTATGATTTAGGGATTAGGGTTTCGGGTTTCGGGTTTAGGATTTACGGTTTATAAAATTTTAGTAAATTCTTTTAATAAGCACTTAAACAAAAGTTACAAATAGTTTTTAAAATGTTGTAAAATTTTTATGCTTTAGCATTTAGTGTTTAGGGTTTATAACACTTTAGTAAATGCTTTTAATATGAACTTAAATAAAAGTTAAAAACACTTTTTAAAATGTTATAAATTGGTTAGGGTTGAGGATTAAGATTCTAGGGTTTATAATACGTTAGTAAATCCTCTCAATAAACACTTCAATAAAAGTTAGAAATTTTTTTAAGATGTTATAAAATACTTAGGGTTTAGGGTTTAAGTTTTATGGTTTGGGGTTTGGTGTTTAGAGTTTAGGGTTTAGGGTTTTAGGTTTAGAGTTTAGGGTTTAGGTTTTATAACACTTTAATAAACTCTTAAATAAAAATTACCAAACGCTTTTTAAAATGTTATAAAATGTAAGTATGGGGGATTACACAGTGCATTATATTAGATATCATTTTTTGGGATTCAACTGCGTTAAGTAAGTCATTCAAACATATGACCATTTCCATGAGAGGTAGTCGTAACTGACTAAT
>APFE031038274.1:4658-30399 GCA_000404065.3 Pinus taeda
TTTAAATTTTAGCAGGGTACGCAGGTTCAGAGTTTACACAGGTGCGTGTACGCTCTGTGCACAAAGTAAAAGTGCATACAGGTACGCACTGTGATACAAGCACAGACCGCAGACTTTGACTAAAGTAATGAAAAATAGAAAACAAACCTAGATCCACTAAGTCTACCCAAGTCCACACACAACAAGCCAAAAAAATAAACAAAAAGGCAAGTTTCTCAAGTCAAAGGAAAACGAGGAAAACAATCAAATCCCCAGTGGAGTCGCCATTTTGTCGTGCGGAATGAGTCGATCTTGCGAACAAGATAGACCTTCCTAGAATCTAAAGAATACCTAATGACAAGCAAACCATCCAGACACTATCTTTCTCTAAATGTGCTTTTATAAATAATGGTAAACAAGTGTGTTTAAGGCCTACCTTATGTCCAACGCAAGTTTGGGGATGCCTTCGCTCTTTTGATCCAAGTAAGTTCCTTTGTCGCAAACCTGCAAAAACAAATAAGGCAAACGATTAAATAGCACCTGAATAACTAGTATTATAAAACATATTTAACATGAAAGTCAAGGAGTCCATGAAACAAATAACATGAGATACTTGTTGAGAAAAATGAGCCTGATTATATTAATTCAAAAGAAGAGGAACTTTACAATCTTTGCCTTGACGTTGTACAAGCTCCTCCCAGGGTCCAACAAGTAGTCTCGTCTACTTTGACAAGCTTCACTCACTCCCTAATGAAGCCAAAAAGGTATGTGATCTCTCCTCTTAAGCTCAAATAGGAAGTCTTGATTTCACCAGCATTTACCCTTAAAAAATGTTTAGCTTCTAACCTCCCTAGCCACTAACCTAATGCCTCAATTTATAGTGTAATGGAGGGCTGTTACTTAGGGTCCTCCTTCAAAGGGATAGGAATCCTCCTTCAAAGGGATAGCTCCTCTTAACAAGGGATTAGCTCCTTCTCTTTTGGGGATGCATGAACCACTTTGGAGCAAACAATCCACGTCAAAATTCCTTCTAGAAACATCTAGAATTAACCCAAAGTGAGTTTTTTAAGATAAAAATTGCGCCTTTTGACTTTCACAGGGGTACGCACCATCCCCTTTACATACAGAGCATGTAAGTACATAGGTACTCTGAACAAAAGGTGCGGGCCCACAGGAAAAAGTGAGAGAAAGTGTGGAACCAGAGTTATATTGCTTTTTTGATGTCTTTCTCTCATTTCCAAGCTTGTTTTGAAGAGTTGAGGTCTGAGACTTGCTTAGGAGGCTGGTATAGGTGGTGATAGACCCATACCGAGTGCAAATAATCAAGGTGATGATATTTTTGTGTAACATAAGGCGTTCAACTATATTTTCTGTCTTTTTGTGAGTTGGTTTCATAGCATTTGGTATCAAAGCTGTGGATTCTAGGGTTTCGCTGCTCCAAACAGGTCATCGTGGGATTTTCACTATAACTATTTCGCTACGAAGTTTCAAAAGCTAAGAAAAAACCCATTTGATACAAAATTAGTCCAAACCTTGGCTCCAAATTTGGGATCCTATATTGCTATATTTTCGGAGATACAGTCTGAGGAAGTTGGCCTTTTTGCAAACTCCCGAATTACATTCCAAACATGTGACGTGGGGAAAATAGTCATAACTTTTCTTTTGAGCATCAGATTGTAATTTCGTAAGAATTTATAGAAAGAGAATGGAATATAGTTTCCTGTGTATATTGTTCAGATCCTAAGGTCAAAACAGTGACACGTGGCACTTCATACAAGTTTGCTCTACTAAACTAGTCTATAATCATGTCACCGTGGGAGATTTGGCATAACTCTTCCTTGGAGAATCCAATTTGGATCAGACTAGTGGCATTGGAAAGAGGACGCAAAGGGCTACTTCAGTTTGTGATTTTAGAATTGGAAGATCTAAAATTACAGAGTTACAGTCATTTCAAGATCAAGTTCCTAAAATTAAGAAAAAGAGATGAGGAAGTTTGATGGCAGGGATCCAGTAAATTGGATACTATAGATGGAGAAATATTTTGATCTACATGGTGTACCACTGTTACAAAAGATATGTATTTCATCTAATTATTTAGAGCTGAATCAATTTTTATGGTATAAATGGCTTTGTTCTGGTAAACCACTTGTCATGTGGTCAATTTTCAAGGAGGAAATGATAGCACATTAAGAGGATACAAAGAGAAACTCCTTCTTTAGCTAATTAATAAATCTCAAACAAAAGGGTTCAATGGAAGAGCACATTGAAGACTTTCAAAAACTGAATAAGAGGTTAAATTATATTCCATAGAAGAAAAGGATTGATGTCTTCATAGGGACTTTGAAGGATAATGTTCAACATGAGGTTCGTTTTTGGGAACCTGATTCATTGGAGGAGGCATTCGAGTTGGTAAGAAAAATTGAAAGCGAAATTATGAAAACAAGGAATTCCACCACTCATGACTATAATTATGGAAGTGTTTCTTCTCCAAGACTTCCACAACCTATAAGGCTTACACCACAACAATTGGAAGGAAAAAGAGAAAAAGGGCTTTGTTACAATTGTGATAGAAAATGCAGTAAAGGTCATAAGTGTGCTGAGAAGAAATTATTTTACATAGAGTATGAAGAGGAGGAAGAAAAGGATCAAGAAACATCAAAAGAAGAGGATATACACTAGGACCCAACCCTAGAGAAAGAAGAAGTGAATCCAACCATATCTTGTAAAGCATTGGCAAGAATTACCACTCAAACTCTCATGATAAGACATATGAAGAAGAAAAAGGTTCAAGAAGTGAAAGATCACATCGAGAAAGAAGAAATGAATCCAACCATATCTTGTAAATGCATTGGCCGGAATTACTACTCCTCAAACTATGAAGATAGAAGGACATATCAAGAAGAAAAATGTTCAAGAAGTGAAAGATCACATCGAGCATCAAGAAATGAATATGACCATATCTTGTAAAGCATTGGAAGAAATTACCACTTCTCAAACTCTCAAGATAGAAGGAAATATCAAGAAGAAAAAGGTTCAAGCAGTGAAAGATCACATCGAGCATCAACAACAAGTTCTCCAACTTTTAAAGGATAATGCCACTTTGGTGAGGAATCAAATGAAAAAACAAGTAGATCAACATTGCAGTGAAAAATGTTTTGATGTAGGTGATTGGGTATTTTTACGGTTACATCTAAAGCAAGCTATTTATGAGAAGGAAATGTTGGCAATACTACATGCACTTAAGAAATGACAATTTTACCCAATGGGAAGACACTTCAAGGGAAAAATGGATCATGATAGTCTTAAATACATTTTAGAACAAATATTATCATTAGAAGAACATAAAAAATGGGTTACAAATATGTTGGGTTATGACTTTGACATCATCCACAAAAAAGGAAGAAATTTTTTGTTGCAGATGCAGTCTCAAAAAAGGATGAGGATGTGGAAGCATTTATTTGTGCTATTTCTATTATCCAACCAAATTGGATAAACGAAGCAAGGGATGAATGGAAGAAGGACAAAGAAGTGTGGCCACTCATTTAAAAGTTGCAGAATATCCCAATTCAAACAATATTGTCAGAACTTGAAGAGGAAGGAAAAATCATATTGGAACCTGGAGCTGTCATAGAAACAAGAACCCGATAGCTAGGGAATCAATCAATTTCAGCGGATCTTATCAAGTGGAAGAACTTACCCGTTGAAGATTCCACATGGGAGGACAAAAGTTTTATATAGAAACATCAAAAACTACTCAAGCGTTGAGGATAACACTTTTTGAAGGAGAGGGGCATGTTAGGCCCCCATACTACTAGTGTAACCGCTTGTTGTTATTAGTACAACCACCTTATTATATTTTTGTACCCATGTAGTCCCCATATTGTTACTATTGTGCCCCATATAAGCCCACTATTTTTATTATTATGCCCTTAAATTATTATTGTTAGGTCGGCTCTGATTATATTATGACCCCTTAGACTCCTATATATAGAGAGGAGGTACTTTCATTTGTATCATCCAAGAATTGTTCATTTGTGTAATGTAAAGGAGGTTGCCCCCTCGAAGAGGCTGAATTCAAAGGCGTTCAAGTATCTTTTCTATATTTTTGTGAGTTGGTTTCATAACATGCAATACAAACCAGTCAATCACATGATCAACGTCTTTAATATAATTCTTAAGCAGTGACACATGGAAGACATCACAAAATTTCACTATTGGAGGTAGTACAATTTGATATGCTACTGGCCCAATCCTCCCAACAATACTCAAGGTTACACAAAACTCTAGTGACAACTTTCCACATGATCCAATCCGTAAGGTGCTCTTCTTCAGTTTGATGCGTAAATATGCCTATTCCCCAACCCGGGACTCCTTGAACAACATATTCCTATATACACAGATTTTCTTCCTATCCTGTGTTGCGTTTAGATTTTTCTTGATTACTTGCATTTCTTGTTCCATGTTTTCCAACATGTCTAGTCCAATCAACACCTTATTAACCAGGTCTCTGCAACTGATGGGAGTATTGAAACTCCACCCATAGAATGCCTCAAATGGACTCATCCTCAATGACTCCTGATAATTGTTGTTGTTTGATAACTCTTCCAAGGGGAGATACTCTTCCCACTTCTACTACTGATGCATCACATACATCCTCAACATGTCCTCCAATATCCTGTTGACCCTCTCTTTTTGTCCATCTGTCTGTGGATGATAAGCCATGTTGAAGGCAACATCTATGCCCAAACTTGCAAATAACTCCTTCCAAAACTTGGAAGTGAAATTCACATCCCTGTTTGACTCAATATTATTTGGAACACCATGAAATCTGACAACATCTTGAATGAATATCTGTGCTACATCACTAGCTGAGAATATAGAATTCACTGGAATGAAATGTGCAACCTTTGTCAACTTGTCCACAAAAACCATGATGGAATCATGTTGTCTGACTACCTTCAGAAATCCTATGATGAAGTCCATGGAAATTACTTCCCATTTCCACTATGGAATCGAAATCAGCTGTAGTAGTCCACCTGGATGTTTACAATCTGCCTTCACTCGTTGAAAATAAAAACATCTAGCCACAACCTTTGCTACATCCCTCTTCAAATTTTACTAATAGTGAAATATCTTCACTGTTGTCAGTGTCTTTTGATAACATGGGTGACCTGAATATGGTTTCACATGAAACTCTCTCATGGTCACCTTCTTGAGCTCACTTCTATCCAGCACATATATCCTGTCTCGAAACCTAAACAATCCATCCGCTATAAGAAAATAATCCATACCCTATGCACCTGCACCTGCACCTGTACCTATACTACCACCTGTACCACTACCTGTACCTGTACATGTACCATGAACCATAGTTGCACCTGTACTATCACGTGCACATGTATCAACACCCCGCTGCAACCTATGCACAATGTCCATATACCTAACATCCTGTTGACTTGCCTGCATGATCCTATCCTATAAGTTTCTCCCATAGAAGCTCATAGCTTCCAAGTGATTTACCTGTACCTACCTACTAAGAGCATATGCCACCTTGTTCTCTTTACCTTCGATGTAACTAATCTTGAAATCAAACTCACTGATCGTGGCCAACCATATAGCCTTTCCGATGTTAAGATTCCACTAGTCAAACAAATATCTCAACCCAATATGATCACTCATAAGTACAAACCTCCTTCCAAGAAGATAGTGCCTTCACATCTTCAAGGCATGTATGATTGTTACTAACGCAAGGTCATTTGTGAGGTAGTTATTCTCTTCATCATTTATCATTCACGACTCATAGAATACCACCTGTCCATCCTACATAAGGACTCCACCAAGTCCTCTCTTTCAATCATTTGTACATACTATAAAATCTTTGTCTAGATATGCTATCTAAAGAACTCATGCATGTGTCAATAACTACTTAAGCTTCTCAAAGATAGCCTCACACTCCTATGTCCATTTGAACTTCCTACCTTTCCTCTACAATAACATAATAGGATAAGAAATATGTGAGAAGTCCTTTATGAAACTCCTATAGTATCCTGTCAAACCCATGAAATATCTCACCTCATCCACACTCTTAGGCGCTACCCACTCCATGATGGATCTTGTCTTCTTTGGATCTACTCCAATGACCTCGTTAGAGACCATATGCCCCAAGTAATGTACCTCACTCTGAAAGAAACTACACTTGCTAAGTTTAACATACAATTGATGCTCTCTCATTCAATATAAGATACCTTTAAAGGGCAGGGTGAAACCATATAAAGAGAATCTCAGGTAAATTAATCCTTTGTTACTTCCATCAATTGAAAAAGAGGTAAATAATTTACTCCAGGCAAAAATCATTGTACCATTGATGTATTTGGAATTGGTGGAAAACTTATTCCATGTTAGGAAGAATAATCAGGAGATAAGGTTATGTGTTGACTTTAGAAATTTGAACAAGGCTTCATTAAAAGACAATTACCCTCTACCAAAAATGGACTACATTCTACAAAAGGTGGTAGGTTTGGTCCAGATGTCTATAATGGATGGTTTTTCTAGATACAATAAAGTTAATTTCCACCCTAAAGATCATAAGAAAACTACTTTCACCACACCTTGGGAACATTTATGTAAGAATTCCCTTTGACCTCATAAATACAAGAGCCACTTTTCAAAGAGCCATGGATATAACGTTTATGGGAGAATAGGAAACATTTGTGGTAATTTACCTGGATGACATCATTGTGTTTTAAAAATAGATGTAATTCACATTGAACACCTAAGGCTCACTTTTGAGAAACGTAGAAAGAATGGGTTGTCTTTAAATCCCAAGAAATCTCAGTTCACTCTAAGTGAGGGAAAATTGCCAAGAAACATTGTGGCAAAGGAGGGGGTGAAAATTGATCCCAAAAGGGTGGAAGCCATCAACAACATCTCATTACCAAGAAATAAGAAGAAATTCCATGTTTTCTTAGGAAGAATCAACTTTCTAACGACGTTCATACAAAACTATGTTGAGATAATCAAACAAATTACAAAGATGTTTAGGAAGGATAAGGAAGTGAAGTAGACTTCAGAGGGTCGGGAATCATTTTCCAGAATCAAAAGGGCTTTCGCAGAAGCTCTTGTATTGGTTAGCCCTGATTATTTAAAACCATTTTTTATTTTTTCCTTTGCTTCCCCTCAAAAAGTGGTTGTTGTCTTACTGTAGAATAATGATGAAGGGCATGATCAACCAATTGCATTTTTCAGTTAGGTGCTAAGGGAAGTTGAGCTAAAATACAATATTTTGGAGAAACAAGTTGATGCCTTGGCCAAAGCCCTGAAGGATTTTTAGAATCTATGTCTTGCAATCAAATATAACTTCCTATGTTCCTACAACTTTTGTGAAAGATATCCTGGTGCAAGGTGATAGTGAGGGAAAAAGAGGAAAGTGGATTGCAAAAATACATGAGTATGTTATGAAACAAGCTCAAGAAAAGATAGAAAATATAGATCAATGCCTGAGAATTCAGCCTCTTCGAGGGGGAAACTTCCTTTACATTACACAAATGAACAATTCTTGGATGATACAAATGAAAAGACCTCCCTTCTATATATAGGAGTCTAAGGGGTTATAACATAATCAGAGCCAACATAACAATAATAATGTAAGGGCATAATAATAACAATAGTGGGCTTCTATGGGGCACAATAATAACAATATGGGCACTATGTGGGCACATCAATATAATAAGTGGGTTGTACTAATAACAATAAGGGGTTACACTAGTAGTATAAGGGCCTAACATGCCCCTCTCATTTAAAAAGCGTTGTCCTCAATGCTTGAGTAGTTCTTGATGCTTTTGTCTAAAATTCTTGTCCTCCCATGTGGAATCTTCAGCGGTAAGTTCTTCCACTTGATGAGATACTCTGAAATTGATCGATTTCGTGGCTGTCGGGTTCTTATTTCTATGACTGCTCTAGGTTACAATATGATTTTTCCTTCCTCTTCAATTTCTGGCAATATTGTTTGAATTGGGATCTTTTGCAACTTTTGAATAAGTGGTCATACTTCTTTGTCCTTCTTCCATTCATCCCTTGCTTCATTTATCTAATCTAGTTGGATAATACAAATAGCACAAAAAAATGCTTCCACATCCTCAGCCTTGAAGAGTCTTCCCATTCGGTAAGGGCGCCATTTTTTAAGTGCATGTAGTATTGCCAACATTTCCTTCTCATAGATAGCTTTCTTGAGATGTAGCAGTAAAAATAACCAATCACCTACATCAAAATTTTTTTCACTACAATGTTGAACTACCTGTTGTTTCGTTTGATTTTGCACCGAAGTGGCGTTATTCTTTAAAAGTTGGAGAACTTGTTGTTGATGCTCGATGTGATCTTTCATTGCTTGAACCTTTTTCTTCTTGATATGTCCTTCTATCTCTAGAGTTTGAGGAGTGGTAATTTCTTCCAATCCTTTACAAGATATGGTTGGATTCATTTCTTGTTTCTCTGGGGTGGTGTCCTAGCGTATATCCTTGTCTTTTGATGTTTCCTGATCCTTTTCTTCCTCCTCTTCATATTCTATGTAAAATAATTTCTTCTTAGCACACTTATGACCTTTAGTGCATTTTCTATCACAATTGTAACAAAGCCCTTTTTCTCCTTTTTCTTCCAATTGTTGTAGTGTAACCCTTGTAGGTTGTGGAAGGCTAGGAGAAACAACACTTCCATCTTTATAGTTGTGAGGGGTAGACTTCCTTGTTGCCATAGTTTTACTTTCCACCATGTAACAAAGCCCTTTTACTATTTCCAATTGTTGTGGTGCTGCTCTTTGTATCCTCATAATGTGCTATCATTTCCTCCGTGAAAATTGACCACGTAACAAGTTGTTTATGAGAACAAAGCCCTTTATACCATAAAAATTGATCCAGTTCTAAATATGAAGATGCAATAAATACCTTTTGTAACAATGGTACATCATGTAGATTAAAATATTGCTCCATCTGAAGTATCCAATTTACCGGATCTTTGCTATCAAACTTCTTCATCTTGCTTTTTCTTGATTTTAGGAGCTCGATCTTGAAACGACTGTAACTCTATACTTCTGGATCTTTAAGTTTTGAAACTGCAACCTATAGTAGCCCTCTGTGTCCTCTTTCCAATTCCACTAGTCTGATCCAAATTGGATTCTCCAAGGAAGAGTTATGCCAAATCTCCCATAGTGACCTGATTATAGGCTAGTTTAGTAGAGCGAACTTGTATGATGTGCCACGTGTCCTTGTTTCGACCTTTGGCTCTGAAAAATATATAAAAGAAACTATAGTTCGTCCACTTTCTGTACCTTCTTATGAAATTTCAATCTGATGCTCAGAGAGAAAGTTATGACGATTTTCCCCAAGTCACCTATTTGGAATGTAATTCAAGAGTCTGCAAAAAGACCAAATTCCTCATATCATATCTTTGCAAATATAACACGAAAAGCTCTGAAATTTAGATCGTAGGTTCAGTGTGATTTCGTCTCAAATGGGTTTTTTTTTGCTTCTGAAACATCGCAGAAAAAAGGTTATAGTGAAAATGCCATGATGACCTATTTGGAGCAGCAAAACCCTAGAATCCAAAGCTCTGATACCAAATGTTATGAAACCAGCTGACAAAAAGATAGAAAAGATAGATCAACGCCTTAGAATTCAGGCTCTTCGAGGGGGAAACCTCCTTTACATTACACAAATGAATTATTCTTTGATGATACAAATGAAAAGACCTCCTTTCTATATATAGGAGTCTAAGGGGTCATAATATAATCAAAGCCGACATAACAATAATAATGTAAGGGACAATAATAACAATAGTAGGCTTCTATGGGGCACAATAGTAACAATATGCGCACTACATGGGTACATCAATATAATAAGGGGGTTGTACTAATAACAATAAGGGGTTACACTAGTAGTATAGGGGTCTAACAGAATCTTCAATTAACTGGAGTATCACTAGTTAATGCATTAGTGCATCAACTGATTGTTAACACACTATTAGTTCCTCAAACAATTTGGAACTAATTTAACTGGACTTAACTTAGTACACTGATTTAACTAATTACAACTCATACTTAACTCATCCTCGATCCCTATAATATAGGGATAACATATACATGACTTCAGAAAGACTTCCAACTCGAAATTCCTAAGTTAACTAAGTCAGCCCACTCTAGTTAACTATTACAAGCTGCTGTGAGAATAGAATTCAATTTTAATTCTCAGTTTAATTCAAGGACAAATTAAATTGTAATTTTTGGATTCTACTTTTATCATTTCTTGTTGCTATTTTCAACAAATTGTGCCAACTATTGGGAAGTAATAGAAGAGTTAGGTTTACCATATCATCTTCGATAATAGTAATCCTGACACTTCCAAGCTGATCTCAACAATGGGTGAACTTGGTCAAGTACTTTGAGATAGAGTCGCCCTTCTCCATCTTGATCTTTCTGAGTTTGTCCTTTAGTTCCAATTTCCTCTTCTATATTGTCTTCAACTCCGATACTATGTAGATTTTTATTGTAGATTCAACAACTTATGTGATTTACTAAAACAAAAGACAAGAATCTATTCTACTCTTCTCAGCGGAAACAAAAAATGATTGATGAAAACAATAAGAAGAAAAAGAAAGAATATAAATCACACATAACACAATATTTCTCTTGGGAAAACAACTTCTGAAAACCCTGACTCTCTATATTGCATTAACCAGAAGATTTGAGAAGAAAATACAATGCTTGTTCAACTCGAACAATTCCTGCACTAATACAATCTAACTCTTTGCTTCACAAGCCAACTGAAGCCAACTCTTAGCTAATTCTGGGTCCTTCCAATCCCCTACTTCCTTGTGCAATTCTTGAGAGGATCTACCCATATTTAATTGGGAAATCCACTCTCCATAACTGCACAATCCAAACATAGGTCCTCAACTTATTGCATGCACCATCTGTACAACCCGGAAAATTATACAACTGATAGTACACTGTCCTTAAAATCTAATGTCAATTGGGTCTTCATCTGAACTGACATGCATGAATTATTTGTGAGTGAATCTTCAGTGAACTGGTGTGGTACTTGTGATGCACTGGTGCACTACTCCACTACTAGACCTCGACTAGTTCCTCCAATAGTTAGAATTATTTTAACTGACTATAACTCATTTAGAACGAGTTATCTAATTACAATTCCAAAGAACTCAACCTGGGCCCCTAAAATTTAGGGATCACTCTAAATGACTCTAGATAGACTTCCAACTCGAATTTCCTAAGTAAATTAAGTCAAATTAACTTAATGAACTATTACAAACTGCTATGAGAATAAAATTTCGATTTAATTCACAATTTAATTCAAGGACAAATTAAATTGGATTTTTTTGTTGCTCATTTTAACATTTATCTTGTAGAGCCAATTTGAGGGAAATGGATCTCGATGTCTGATGTATGCATGAACATAAACGCTGCATTGAGAGCACTTTGGAGAACATCAATTCAGGGCGGGCAGTCGAGCGAAATTATAAAAGGAAGATGGGTTGGTTTGAGATCTCGAGGAACCAGGTCTAGTGCTTATTACGATTTGGAGAAGAATTTGACTGCGCAGTGAATTGTTCAATGCAACATCAATCTGATGACATGCATGTAGATTCCTCCTATCTCCTGGACCAGTTGATGGTTTTGGTAGATTTCATTATGAGTTCAATCTCCAATCATGGATAAATTTTACTCACTGAGTCACTATGACATTTCGCTCTACGCTCACAAAAGCTCAATTTGCGGGAAACTAAGATGGGGAGATTGCAGGTAGTTGTGGACAGGTTGAATCTCAAGATGGGTTATTTGGCTATCTCGTCATACTCAAAGGCAAATGGGACGAAATTTGAAGTTTCTAAGGATCTTGTGGTGCACCAATACCAAATGCCATAACTATAGGAGGAGGTAGGTGTCGATGAAAATGAAAGCTTAATCTCTCCCCACTTCTAGATCGGGCCTAGGCATGTCAGGAATGATGAAAATCTTGCTACTAGAGTAAATTCTAACACTGAAGGAAATGTTGTAGATTAAATTTCCTTTATAGTCAAAATGTTTTATGCGAATATATAACTATATTAGGATTCTTTTGGAGATCTTATAAGAGAATTCAATGTTGTCTTAAGTATATAGCCATGGAGAAACAATTTTTAGTTCTTTTTGAAATACTTTGAAGCTTATGGAAAAAGTTTTTGTTCAAGATGTAAAAGGCTATGGGCATCAAACTAGATCGTTTAAACAAAAAAAATTTATAACCCGCCACTTTAATATATATATATATATACATATATATATTGAAAAGTATAGTTTAGTGAAATGAATTTTTGATTTTATTTATTGAAATTAGTGACATGTTTTTTATGAGATTGTTTCATCATTTCGAGTTCATGTCGTTAAAAATATCTTTGCTATTGAGATGTCGCATGTTTAATTCTCTTGAGAGTCAGGCTCTATACTTAAGCTAACAGAAGTGATCATTTTAAATCAATTTGCATGATACAATTATTCCATAAACATAACTATCACCAATCTCTAAAAACCATAAACCACAGTATATTATATATAATATATATATATATATATATATATTATAATTCAATACTTTAAAAAACTCATAATAATATAACCTCAACAACTTAAAATTACAATTTTCCTAAAAGCCAATCCAACCTACTTAAAAAAATAAATATAAATCTAAATTATATTTTGAAAAATAAAAGAAGAGAGACCCCTCATTATACTACACTTCCCAAAATGCCATCACATAATATTTTAAAAAGAAAAGAAGAAAGACCCCTCATTATATGAAATGAAATGATAGTTTAACATCCACAAGACTAAAAAAAGTCTATGGGACCATTAATTACTTGCTTTTCGCCTTTTGCAATTAAGTCATTTTCTTATTCAAATTGATGATGAGCTGGTCCAACCTTCTCCCCTCATTGAAAAGACCATGCCAAGAAATTGATGCTAACATATTCCCATAACTTTCTTTGATGTCTTTGAATGCATCACATTCCAAAATGAAATGTTTTTTCGATTCCACTGTCCCAGACGTGTAAAATGTACACACCCGTTCTTCCGAAGCTTCTTTAGGCCTTTTCCGCCGTCCCGTTTCACACCGAAGTTGATGCAAGTTGGTTCTTAATTGAGCAATAAGAACCTTTGCCCTCCACAGAACGCTAGCTCCAATGAACTTTTTTTGTTGTAGATCACACATAGGGTTGAATTCTTCAATGTAGTACTTCTTCTTTCTACCCAACTCTTTTCCCCATACCCGTTGATGAAACTTCTCCATAACAAAATTCTTTAGCTCGCTATTTGTGGGACATACATTGAGGTAGATATTCCATTTTTGCATCTATGTGTAGTTTTGTCTCATCCATGTTTTCTTTCTTTCACTCATGCATTCATTGAAGATAACATTAGGCCATCTACCTACTCCCATTTGCTCAATTCCTTTTAGATATCTTATGAGCCGCACCATAGCAGTTGCTTTGATGAGAGTTGCTACTATTCCACTCAACAGTATCTCATAAGGTACCAAACTTTTTATTTTGAACTTGCTCATGATCAAACGTTTTTGAATTTTTTCAATTTGTTTCCATTTTGAGACAGGACATTGCTAGCCCACAATTCACACCCATATAGTATCTGTAGACAAACTAAGAGTCCAAAAAGCACTTTAATTGTTTTCCAATCCCATAACTCTGCCTTTCCACATCTGTTTTGAAGAGTATATAATGCTTTCCTCCCTCCTAAAATTCTTTTCGTTCTACTGTCCTCCCAATTAAGTTTGTTGTTGAAATCAATCCCGAGATACTTGTACTCATTTACTTCTTTAAGAATGCTGTCTTCAAAGAAGAACGTATGCTAGCTCTATTTCTTTTGATTAGAGAAAACCATTATTTTGGTCTTGCTAATATTGACTTGCATCCCCACTACTTTACAAAAAACACCCAAAAACATAAGAGTTGTCTTTAGTGCGACTTTTTGAACTTTTCGGTGCCGGAATCCAGCAGAAAAATTTTAGGTGAAATATTGATTTGTGTTATTTAAATTGTGTTTTTTATTGTAATATGGATTTAGCACCTTGAAAAACCCCTTGGGCACTTGGATTGTGCAGAAGTTACCCATCAAAATTGTGATTTCTATAAATTCTTGTTAGATTTTAGAGAAATTAGACCGGAAAAACCTATCGGAAAACTTCCAAAAAATTACACTAAAAACAACTCCAAAAACATATAAGTGCATTTGCAATCCATAGACCAATTTATACTACACTTCCCAAAATACCATTACATCATATAAAACTTCAATTTTTTTTATTTTAAATAATCTTATAATAGACTTGTCACCAAAGGATAAAACATGTGCATAAAAACCAGAGAGGACATGCAGATACAGACGCGCATAAGAGTCAGCACATGCCATAAAGCTGCCGCGTGAAGAGTCTGTGGATGTGAACGTGGAGCGCGTCTATTTGATAAGCCTACAGAGTCAAAAATAGCCAGTAATCTATAGAAACATGTCCTACAAACCGTCAAACACTGTTTCAATGAAAACCAGACAACTGCAAAACGCCACGCAAACCGCCCTAACGTGGCATAGTCATCTCACCAACCGACTCTGGGCCTCTTTGTTCTTGCTGACTCAGCAAAGTGTCCGATGGTGGTTGGCAAGTGACAGGTTGAATGGTCGGTTACCTCACAGACAAGAGGAAGAAAATAAATTTAGCCCAGGCTCTGTATTATATCACAGAAGCAAGAAATTGATGATCCAATAATCTAAAATGGAGAAGGTTTCACCAGAATATCAAGCAATCTCTGTAAAAGGAGTGACAACGTTGCAACAAGCTGGCCTATTCACAATTCGAGTGTTTGCACAGGTACTAATTGTATTTCAGGCTGTTAATTTTTCGATTGAAATCTTTATCAGAAATTCTTTAGCATAAGCGGTCGAATTTCTGGGTAAAGGGTACTTTGTCCATGAAACAGGGGATCACACATGTAAATTTAGCAGGGGCTCACATAGATACTTTGTATAGGAAACAGGGGCTCACATGCTAGGCTTAACTTAATTTAGATCTTATTATTATATTTTAAATGGAGACCTATGCAATGGCATACAGGTGCAAAGCCTGTTTACACAGAGCATGGCAAGTCAAGGAGAAGATGTTGGGTGTTGCTATGCCAATGTGGAAGATGCATGTGAAACAGGTTGCAATGCTGCCTGCAAGAGAGCTGTAACTCACAGTGCCAATTCCCCAGGCTCTATTTATCAGGTATATAGAGTCTAAATACCAATTTAGAACTCATCAATAAAATATCCCCCCTGAACCAGGTGACTTCAATTCAATTCAATCCAGTCTAAATTTTTTTATCTATTGCCTGATGAAGTATTTTACAGTACATAGTTTGTATTGAATTCATGCGTTATATTCACAGGATTGCAGTGAGGCTTGTTTCAAAGCCTGTGTTAGGCCCGATGCTCCTCTTGGCAAGTTCAGCACCACACTTGTAAAAGTAGACAATTAATAAATCTGATAAGCCAAGGTTTTTATGTTCAAATAAATGGTAATAAGTAATTCCACCATTATAGTCTTTTGTACTTTTCATTCATTCTTGCATTGAATAGCAGGCTAGAAGGTCCCTGCTGCTCATATCATCTTCTCTCCTCTGAGCTAATTTGTAAAAAGCTTTGTAATGTATAAATATTGGTCTTGGTTGGTTGTTTAGTTTTAAATAACAGCTAGCCTTCCATCATTATAGTCTGCCTATGAAGAGGATTGAATAAGTTGAATCTCCAGTCTATGACATTCACTTTTCATGGAATATATTGGAATGTTTGAGTTATGATCAGATCTAATTCAATCAAATCTGATCAAGGATAAAACATTTGAGCTAGTCCAGCAAATTCTATTTAGAATAATCAATTAGTTCTGATTCGGAAACAATCAGATCTGATATCAGTGAGTCAAATCTCAGTTAATAATGTTATTTCATGGTAGAATAATCTGAGTCTCTGCTCAGATTATTTAACATGCTGGACTAGATCTGGTTCTTCAACTTGTCCTGACGATGAACCACACTGGTTGGTTCGAAACGGGTCGACAAAAGTCTTTCTAGATGTGACGCCGAAACTCTTCTTATAATATTATTTTATTCTTATTAACTTTGTAAAAGTATGTAACAATCAGATCTGATATCTTAGTTAGTTAAAATTGTTATTTCATTCCTGTCAACTTTGTACAAATATGTACATTTTTTTTCAAATTAAATAAGAAGCAGTGCTCTCTAATATCTGTTTAATGATTTTCATTAGCATGTTATAAATGTTTTTCTTTTATTTTTAATAAAGTATAAATGTTCATATGAGCATACTTCCACGGCACTGATAGCAAGATGAACAGTTTTTTTATTTCTATCTTTTTTGTTTTATATACAATCCAGAAAGGATCCATGCCTTGAATTATGTGACATGTCCTATTCAGATATAACTTGATAGAAAGCTTTGGAGGTAAAGCTTATCGAGATACAAGCTTTCAGTGTTGTTCTCTTCGGACACAATTTGATAGTACGTTTTAGAGGCGAAGCTCATGGAGCTACAAGCTTATGCCTATTGTATTGAATCTTGAAATATCAAGAGTAGCTCAAGTAAAGGGAGCTCAAAGTGCAAAAGAGGCCTATGATAAGTAGTTGGTCATGTGCATTATCCCTTTAATCTTGAAATATCAATAATAGTTCAAGTAAAAGGGAGTTCAAAGTACAAAAGGGGCATATGATAAGTAGAGTTTTATGGGCATAATTTCCGCCCGGGCTTGTGAAACACGACAATTCCATATACAATTTTATGGGTTGAATTTCTATTAATGATGTTGCTACCTTGTCAAAAACCTTGATCTAGGATTTTGGATAAGGACTCATATTCACAAGTAGTTGGTCTCAACTTCTTAAAATGATAACACTTAGCCTGATAACAATGTTGACCCTTTATTGAATTTTTTTTCGAGGAAAAATGCAACAATATAGAGATAGATAGATGGATTTTATTGAACATGCATGAGACCAAAGTGATCTATGGGACTAGAAGTTGCATTAGTAATATGTCATGACTTCTCAAAGGTAAAACAAAAAAGAGGAGGTCATTGACCAACTTGTAGACTTCGGGTTCAAAGTGGAGGACACATATAATTTGTAATCCTTGTGAAAAGGCTTCCAAGTTCATGTAATTTTTTTCATCTGGGCCATCAACCAGAGCTCACTAATTGGGATGACGTTTCAACATTGCTATAAGAAGAAACCAAACATAAGTACCCTCAATTGATTGTTGAGTAATTATGAGGAAACATCACTAAAAAATGGAAACAAAGTAAAAAACAAGGAGACTATAATTTGTAATGTCTAGGCAATAACTACAATCATATCACAGGAAGGTAATACAATCATTATCATAAGATTGTTGCAACAATCTCTCCAACTTCTCCCATGAAACAATGTCTCATCGAGCTCGAACATTTAGATGATTAAAGTTGTGACACTTTGACCTCCATCAAAACAATTGAAAAGCTAACCAAGGACCAATACAATCATCATATTACACCCCTCTTTGAGAGGGTGACCTTGTCCTCTCTTATGATAAAATTTAGGAGAAGTTTGGTGTGATAAGTTTGAAATCTATAATGGTATGACTTCCCTACATTGTTAAACACCCTTTAGGAAAGGGGGCATATTAGCTATTTGATTAGGAAGTCGTTCCCTTTAGGAAGATTGTCAATGGCATTTACTTTTAAAAAATTGTTTAAACAAACATGTCTAAATACTTGTATTGTATACAATCTTTTTTGTCTGGTGTTGTTTTGTGTTGGTTTTTGTCTTCAATCATCTACATGCAAAACACTCTTGCAAGGTTGGTTAAGAGAATGTGGAGAATGAAATCCATATTGCTTTAACCCAAGAGACCAATGAGCTCAAGTACAATTGATTTCTTAGCATTAGTAATGGAACTCTTTGGATTCACAATAAAATGCTAAATGGTTAATGCACTAGCTTAAAACAAACCACTCATCAAAACAAGAATTTTGGCTACAAAAGTGAATATTGTGGCTAGTAAGTCAATGATAAGGTTAGAGAATGTAGTTAATAGTGAGAAGCACCAACTGCTAATTCAACTAAGCTGTCACTCACCCCCAAAGCCATACTTTGTCAAAGTAAAGACTAAAAATTTAAGAAGAAAAACAAATAAAAAAGGAACCTTGCAAATGAAAGTTACCAAAAAAGGACAAAAGAATAAGAGTATGTTGCAACTGGTGAGCTAAAGAGGAGATTTTTGGCCTTCTAGCTAAGCCTTGTAAGTGCTACCTATAAACTCCTCCATAGAGATGGAGAAGGGATTCTTTGACAAATAAGAAGAGAATACTAATAAGAAAGAGAATACTAAGTAAATCCACATGAATGTAATTTGTAATGCTTAAGAAAACCAAAACAACATTGTAATTATACAATTGTTGAGAACTAAACACTCAACATAGCCAATTCATGTGAGAGATTTTCCTTTAGGTTTTCTCTAACATAATATTTGTGTCTATTGTGTTTAAATAATGCGTTATTGTGGTTTTTAAATGTAAGGACTCTGGACACCACATATCTCCACAATGGTATGATATTGTCCACTTTGGGCCTAAGCCCTCATGGATTTGCTTTTGGACTTACCCCAAAAGGCCTCATACCAATGGAGATATTTGTCCATCCTTATATACCCATGATCCTCCCCACTTCTAGTCAATGTGGGACTTTGGTCATATACCCAACAATCTTCCCCTCGAACAAAGGACCATCGAGCCTCCCCTCAAATGATTATCCATCCTTCCACTCTCTACCAACCAGGATTCTCCGCTCCAATGCATTAGAAGCACACGCCTTACATGGAGCACCACCTGCCTCGAGAGCTTGCTCTATCCCAGGTCAACTCCTCTTCACCATGTTGGGACTAGGACACGTCCATGAAGAATCCGGAGCACACCGCCTGTCTAACCGAGCTCATACACGGATCCCATCGTGATATTACCTAGGCCCACCACCTTCGTTCGGCATTCCGAGGATTCATCCACTTGGCTAACTTCGGGGCATGGCTCTGATACCACTTGTAAGGACTCTGGACACCACATATCTCCACAATGGTATGATATTGTCCACTTTGGGCCTAAGCCCTCATGGATTTGCTTTTGGACTTACCCCCAAAAGGCCTCATATCAATGGAGATATTTGTCCATCCTTATATATCCATGATCCTCCCCACTTCTAGTCAATGTGGGACTTGGGTCATATACCCAACACTCATTTCATCCAGATTTTTTATCCTTACCTCTGGTTGACTGTGTTTCCAACCTTTGGTTTATTTTTGGTAGAGATAGTGTCATAAATGTCTAACTCTCAACATCTATCCATGTGTTTTATTATTCTCTCTAAAGAATATACTGTTACATCCTCCTCCACCAACATTCAAACCTTATACTAGTTTCCTTTCATCACATCAACACCTCCTCCAGGATCCAAGCCACTAGCTCATGACCATTGACTACCCATACATGATTTGGAATCTGCTAGACTCAACATCTAGAGAAGAGATATAAAGGAATTCTAATTCTATATTACTACACATCCTGTAGCATGCACTTTGTTTTATGGCATGGACCAAGGGTTCAATATCGAATTTCTTTTGCAGTTGACGGATGTCATCAAATCTAATACTGAGGAGAAACTAGGTTAGGTAATGGAGAACTATGCTCACATTGTTCATCAGGTAGAGGTTTGAAATTTGTCCAGAGTAGGGATGGCTGCATGTGGTCCATAGCTTCTGAGATGAGAGGTAATAGACTATTTCTCTACTGTATTTTCTTCTATTTCCCTTTTTCCATGTGTTTTTTCCTCTCTATCCTTTCTTACTAGATTTTAAATGTCTCAAACCAAGATCTTGTTTCATCTCCTACCCACCTATGGCCTCCATGTTGAGAACTATATTGTTTATACTAGGAATCGAACTCATTATTTCCTTTTCGCAACATCTTCCTACTAAATGTTATGACGCTTAAGCTACTATGGATAGGGATGGCTTCAACCCACTAACCCTAGGTCAAAACCACTTTCTCAAATCACTTGTATCACAAAAAAAATACCCATGTTATGGTCAAGTGCAACGTGGTGTACATCCTAAATGAGTTAATCTGTGAAATGTCCTGACTGCATGGAAGAGGTCTCACTTGCCATGCCATTTCTTTTTCTTTCTAACTATTCGATTCTGAGATGGTGACTTTCAAGGCTCAAATCAACTCCATGTTTATTAGGCACCCACATTGAGATCATGGTTTTCCCTTATATGAAAGGATATGACAAAGCCACTCAAAGGGGATAAGAGGTAATATTCCATAAGTCTGACTTGTTTTTTGGAAGGTAAACCCACTATGGAAGTACATTGTTTCCTTTATGTTTGTGACTAGAAAAATATGGGTTCCATCTTTTTAAGTGAAATAAAAAGGGAATTTTTGTCATCAATTTCATCCATGGGATTGACTTACATCAACACTTATATAGGTAACCATTTTCACCAATAAGCATGGACTTGATCAAGCAGAAGAAGAGACAACATGTCTAACATAAATCAATGAACATTGCAGAAAACCAAGGAGAAAGATGGAGGACAAGGTCATCTAGCCAAAGATCGGCATATTCACTTGGATCCTATTCTACAAAAATAACAGGATGATTTGCTCGATGAGGTAAGGTAGATTTTTCATTTTCTATTTCCACAGTAATCCCTTGTAGTGAAAGAATCTATGGTTGCAAGGGAGTACATTTTGCAATTCTTAACTTCTTTTCAGTCTGTTATCACCTACTACAAAATTGTTCAAATGGTGCCAAATGATGTTAAAAGAATGCAAAAGAGAAAAGAAACTTGCAGTCATCTTCCAAGCCATAGAAGGACTCAAAGCCCACATCGGACACTCTCCATTGGAAAATTCTTTGAACAAGATTTCCAACGATATATGCAAGTCCAAAAATGGACTCTTGTATCAAAAGATATGGTCTTCTAAAGTTTCAAGGATTAAAGCCTTAAGAAAGAAAGAATATCAGAGGTCTGATATCAAAGATTGCATATCGAAGGTCCAGCCGAAGATTGGCGATCACACATTGGAGCAAAATGGCATATTGGTGCATCGCATATCAGAGATCCAACAATATTGGAGATCAGCAATCGCCCACCATATCACCCAGCATATCGGCGAACAAAGGTCGGCAATCGCACATCGCATATCAGAGCTCGGAGGAGATCAACGCATTAAAATATCGCAACTTAATCATGACTTTTGTAGGTGGAAACCTTTTAAACGTTGTGATAAGGGAAATGTGTCGATAGTGTAAAATCATTGGGGGACTCAAATATAATTTACAAAGAATTTCACCGCAAAACCAAGGGCAGACAGGCCCTTTTCTCTCTCCTCCAAGATGATGCATGGTAGCACAGGATTAGCTCTGATAATAACGCATGGCGGCATAGGACTAGCTCTGATAATTACGCGTGGCAACACAGGATTGGCTCTAATAAGGACACGTGGGAGCTGACGTCATCATGACGTGGTAGTATGGCAGGAAACGTGGCATCCAATTTTGGCATTTTAAGGGGCATAAGGATATGAATCTGGATGACATGTGTCACCACTTAGGAAGTGCCACATGGAAATAATGATGTCATAATCATAGATTGGCGATCGGAGAATGAGCATGCCGCAATTCCCTTATTATTTCCCTGATCAGAAACCTCCGATGAGAGGGGCTCCGATATTTGGCTAGCGCGTGGTTAAAAAGGAACTTAAAAAACCATAGGCGCCAAGCACTTTACAAAGGAAAAATGGCCCCCAACAGGAGTCTAAAGGCCCTAACACCTTAAGGCTAATCACCAGGTCATAACCCTCGGTCCTATGATGAAGAAATGAATAAAGGGGCTAAACAAAAGGTTCCAAAGGATATCGAAACTCGTTGTTTTGTAATGTTATTAAGAGTAAAAGACCTGATGAGAAAAAGCCCCAATAGTGTAATACCAATAATTAAAATAAGGATAAGTCGACATCTGTGTTATGGAGAACCACTAAGGCCATCACGAGTGATCACTCCCAACTCTAGAAAATGTGGAATTCAAGTAGTTAAGGCGAAAAGAGACAAGTAAATCGACCGAGTAGCTGAAGAAGAACATCATGGCATAAACATGTCCTGATTTGAGGCCATCACAGGAAGTGGCGTGGAGATATTTTTTTATATTCATCATTCAGTTTTTCCCATGTTTTATTATTTTGTTGTTGTTGTATTTTAAAGAAAAGAATCATTATGTTGCAATGATTTTGGTGACAGAGCCTTTGGATGTTGAGACAACTAGTCAATCAGGCAATTGGAACTCCGCCAAGATATTTTTGTAACTGTTTTCAAGCTCTCCCTCTTCTTATAAAAGGAGGGAAGAAACACTTAAAGAAGGTTTAAAATGTTTGGAAAGACTTCTCTTAAGGGACCTTTTCCTAGTTTCATGAAGGCATGTATGAATCTTGATGTACACACTTTTCTTAGAAGATTAATACAAGATTTCTAGTGATTCCTACTTATTGGATTGTAGTATGTTCATCTCCCTCTGTATTTTCATATATGTTATATATTCCTCTCATATTTCATGTCACATAGTTGCTAGATATAATTCCCATTAGATGCAAATTCATTTAAATCAAGCTAATGATGGATAATGTTTGTATTAATGTGGAATTTGAGTCTTTAAAAAGCATTGCATGTATCTCAGCAATCCATAAGCATTTACTTACTTCCGCTTCTCTCCAAATATAGATATAAAGAATTCTTAATGTTTAAGCTTTGTATGATAGATTTCTCCTTTATTGTCTTCTACCATTACACTTGTTTTAACAACTAATTTTCTGCAAATTCTTAATCTGATTTGGCCACCACTGGTTGAGGATTATTTCCTTGTGTATTCTTGCATGTAAGTTTCTTCATACATTGTATCTTTTTGAATGCTTCTAAATCAACCCTATTATAATTACTTGTGACAAAATATGGTATTGTAAGTCTTTAAGATAAATATGATAGAACTAATTAAGATGTCCTAGGCACTGGCCTCCCATCAAACTAGAGGTTGTCTCTTGGAGTGACAACATATTTTTGGCGTCGTTGCTAGGGAACGAAATAGAGAATTTCTCCCCTAGGTACAACATTCATATACTCTTATATAAGGTGAGAAAATATGTGTGGGTTGTAGATTGATCACCTTGGCGACTCCATTGGGGAATCTTAAGTTCATCACCCTGGATTTAAGGGGCCCCATATTTGCTCAGATGCCTCTCAGTAAAGAAATCCATTTGTATCTAGCCCAGAAAGACTAATATCCAGAAGGAATTGGAGGGAAAAAATACCCCAATAATGATGTTATTGTCTCTTCGTTTCCTGAAACATCCTCATCCAGCTCACAGAATGTCGTAATTCATTACTCTGATTTTCCTCCTAGAGTCTTGGTATATCCTTCGGAAAAAGATTAGCTACTCAGTGCCACCTCCCTAGAGATTACAAAGGAAGAAGAATTTTCAGTTAAAACCCTTCTCTCTCATTTCCTCCCCTCCCTGATGTTGAGGAGGTAAAATATATCCTTCGAAGCATCCCTATCCACAGTCTGAACAGTGTCTCATTCCATGGTCAATCAATTGTTTGGCAATTGGTCATACCTCAGAGACCCCTAATAAATCAAGCACTGCCACCTCTACTCCAGATGGTTCTCCCAGGTTTCCTGTTAAACAAATATTCTCCCTTAGACATGCCTCAACCTTTAAATGTTATGTCACAGGACTATCTCAAGCTGCTACCCACGTTTAATGAAGAAGCTGACATATCAGTGCAGAGACACATAGAAGTTTTCTGTGCGTTTGCAGAAAATTTGAATGTTGAGCACTAGGATGTAGTGTTGAGGCTCTTTGTCCAATATTTGGATGGGGAAGCTAAGAAAAGGTTGAAATCCTTGCTAAGTGCTTCCATTACCACTTGGGAAGAAATGGGGAGAGAAGAGAGATCATGGATACATTCTTACTGAGTTCAACACTTTGAAGAAGAAACATGATGAGGACATCTCAGATTTTATAAAAAAGTTTAATATATTGTAAAACAATTTACCTGCTGAGATCAAACCTCAACAGGGCATTGCCCGAGTATTTTTTGCTGGGGCATTTGAATCAGAGTTCGACTTCACACTTAGAGAGAGGAAGTCTTGTACCTTGGACCAAATTCAAATTGATGCTCTCGAGGTAAAAGCAAATTTTACATCAAGAGAGAAGTCAAGAAGCAGAATGACCCTAGAGAAGGGGAAAAAGGAGGCATCTTCCTCAAGTCATGGAAGAGAATCCCAAGAATATAAGATAGAGGATATGGATAAGTTGATGAAGAACTTGTTGAGCCTCAAACTTGCACCTTCCTATACACCCTCTTAGCCTTCTTTCTCCACTCACTCCATTCATCTAGTTGTTAAATCATTGCATTATAGTCTAAAAAGTATTGTTTATATGGTTTTCTGACTATACTTATGACTGTTGTTTGGTTTAGTTTTTTGTTTATGCAGCTGCGAAAACTTGTCAGTTTCCGCAACCAGCACAGGATTCCGCAGCGATTTTGTTAAAAGCTGTGCTCCAGGTGTCCTCTGAAGAAACGAGCTACATGGGCAAGCTCCAGGTGGCGGATACATGGAACGTGTCCCTTCAAATCGGCCAAATCATCCTTGAGAGGTCGCGGTCAACTAAAGTCAAAGACAAGGCCAGCCAAAGAGTTCAACGGTGGCACGTCACTGTTTTGGGCACGTGAATGATACGTGGCATAGTCCTCAACTCACGAAGGCACCAACACACCTGGAGATCGTTCCTGAAACATGAATCTAACAACCAACCACTCTGAAGATTTAAGAAACATGACGATAGTTACACTAGATCTCCGCTGAAGAGATCTACGTGTCTATGGCAATGCAGTTAATAGCGTAGAAGTTGTTAGTTAGCTGTAGTATTTTTGCATTATAAATAACGCGTCATTGAACGCTGTGAAAAAGCTTTTTTGATATGTATGAACCTTGAACTGTTTATGTAATTCCGCACTGTTGGTTATCTTATCACCCCACTGTTTTATATGCTGTTGTTTAATACATGAGAAGACTTTTCTGAAGTTAGCCGTGTGATTATTTGATTGGCTGAAGTGGCAGAGGGCCCCTGCGCGGTGAAGCCTTGTAAAGTGTTCATTTAGTTTCATTATGTTTTTTGTTTTTATCATTAGCTTGTACATAATATGTTGTTTTATATTTCTGTTGTTCATATCTTCACCTTTGTTTTCTTAGAGCTGTAAACTGATCAGTGCTTTTCTGCAGGTTTTCTTAGGCAGCCCGGGCAATTTTTCATCCCTTTGATAACTTTTGGCATATGAGATCATCTTGTCCTTCCTGCTAACTCTCATTTTTTTGAAGTTTAAATTCAGCATTGTCCTTTTCAAGTTGTGATTTGCTTATTTGTTTTTCTGCTATTTAGATATCATATTGGTCATCAATTTATGATTTCTTTCTGTGGCCAAATGACTATATCAGCAAGAAATTAGAATATTACTAACTGTAGTGTGATTTAGTTGTCATATTGCTTACTCATGGTTGCTTTCCATA
>APFE031038275.1:0-11658 GCA_000404065.3 Pinus taeda
TCGTTTTCCAGTCTCTCCTGAAAGGGAGCTACAACCCCCTACTTCTTTTCAAGGACCACTTTTCATAAATTTTCAAACTGGATCCATATACATCAAATGATCATCAAGTACATGTAAATTATACAGTCAACTGTAATAACCAGATCAACAATAACAGAACAGATCCCAGAACACCTTTTCAACAGAAAAAAATTCAATCACCAGAAGATCTTAACACAGATACGCGGTTTTCCTTCTACTGGCCTGCGTTGCTACGCAGTTCACCTTCTGCCTCTCTGCGTATACCCGCAGTTCTCCTTCTTGCTGGACTGCGTGGACACGCACTTCTCCTTTCACTGCACTGCGTACAGTACGCACCCAATGACACTATCGCGCCGCGTACTTTCCAGAAAGTACGCACCCAAAGGAATAATCGCGCCGCGTGCTGTTGCAGAAAGCACGCACCTGAACGACTGTCGCCCTGCGTACCTACGCACTGGGCCTTCGCCACTTCTGCGTACCCACGCAGGTAACCTTCGGCACCTCTGCGTACCCACGCACTGAGCCTTCGGCGCCTCTGCGGACCCACGCACTGAACCTTCGGCGCCTCTGCGTACCCACGCCCTGAACCTTCGGCGCCTCTGCGTACCCACGCACTGAACCTTCGGCGCCTCTGCGTACCTTGAACTAGGGCTGAAATAACCTCAGATGCTCAGATCTGAACTTGTGCACAAGAGATCACCCTTCGCCAATTCGCTTCTACCTTCTCCTTTATAAATCGATCTTTTAAGAACCGAGAACCCAATAGATCAGATCTTAAGATATTCAAGATACAAAAGATGCCTAAGCCAAATGATCTCCTTTGCTTTATATAGGCTAGCTCTTCCTCAATTCAAGGATCATGGGGCTAAATAATAATAATAAAATAATCAATACCGCGGGCCAAAAACATGATAACCCAATACTGTTGGCTAAATACCACTGAGAAACCCCACGGGTGGGCGCTTAACTGCCTTGAAATGTGAGCACTGGGGTACGCACCCCATGAATGGGTGACCAGCGTATTTGGACGCGGTTTCTGCACGGTATGGCTGCGGGTACGCACCTCCTGATCTGTTCTCCTGCGTACTTCTTTATTTTTCATCAAATGGGAGTCATGTCATGGGTGTTGCCATCAAGTACAACATCTGAAACATATAATCACACCAGAACCATAATGCCAACATAAGAGCGGACCTAAATATAATTCCCCTTGGCTGTTATGATATTCTCATTGGTATGGACCGGCTAGAGAAACATTGGTCCCTAGTCAACTGCAAAACCAAGACCATTTGCTACAGGGATGAGCTGGGGGCAAGGCAAGAAATTCAAGGAATTAAATGGCCTATGCAAGTTCGACCAATAACTGCTCTCAATTAGCTAAGTGCATTAGGAAGGGATGTGAGATTTATGCCATCCAGGTGGGCTCTGCTAACTCAAAGGACAAAACAACCACTTTGGACAACATCCCTGTAATACAAGAATTTTCTGATGTGTTTCCAGAAGAAGTTCCCGGACAACCACCTAAGAGGGATATAGACTTTACCATTGAATTAATACCATGGGCAGCACCAGTATCTCGAGCCCCTTACTGGATGAGTACGCCTGAACTGACACAATTAAAAATACAGTTACAGGAACTGCTAGACAAAAATTACATTCATCCCAGTGTGTCTTCTTGCGGAGCCCCAATATTGTTTGTCAGGAAAAAGGATGGCACCTTTCGAATGTGCATCGATTATCGTCAATTAAATAAATTAACCATCAAGAACAAGTACCCCTTACCTCGAATAGATGAAATATTCGATCAAGTAAAGGGGGCAACAACATTTTCCAAGATTGATTTGCGCTCTAGTTATCACCAAATTCAGATTAAGGAAGAATACATATCAAAGATTGCCTTTAGGACCAGATACGGGCATTATGAATTCGTCGTATTAACCTTTCGATTAATCAATGCCCCGACAACCTTGATGTGTCTAATGAAAAACATATTCCATCAATATTTGGACAGATTTGTACTGATCTTTATTGATGATATACTAATATATTCTCATACGATGGAGGAACATAGGGAGCACCTTAGGCTAGTGCTGCAAACCCTATAGGAACACCTACTATATGCCAAATTTAGGAAATGTGACTTCTTCAATGAGGAAACACAGTATTTTGGACATATAATCATGAAAGAAAGAATTGCAGTAGACCCGGAAAAGATAAAGACTATCTAGGAATGGCCTGTACCGAAGGATGTAGCAGACATTCGTTCCTTCATGGGATTAGTAGGATACTACCGACGTTTTGTGGAGGGGTTTTCAAAAGTAGCCTTTCCTATCAACTCCTTACAAAAACAAGGAAGAGCTTTTCAGTGGACCTCAGAATGTCAAAAAAGTTTTGAGCAGCTTAAACACCTGCTCACCATCGCACCTGTTCTGAACATAGCTGACCCCAATAAGGAATATGTGGTATGCATTGATGCAAGCAAAGAAGGAGTGGGAGGTGTGCTGATGCAGGAAGGAAGGGTGATTGCCTACGAGTCTAGCAAATTGAAGGAGCATGAGCAGAAGTATTCTGCTTATGACCTGGAATTGACAGTCGTTATTCACGTGTTAAAAATGTGGTGGCATTACCTCATGGGTAGGAAATTTTTACTCCTAATAGATCACCACAGTTTAACCAACTATTTCAGCCAGCCCACCTTAAACGCCAGGCAAGCGCGGTGGGTGGATTTTTTAAGTAGTTTTGATTTTGAGATCAAACATTTAAAAGGGAAGGAGAATCGAGTGGCTGACGTGCTAAGTCGGAAAATTCAGTGTTTATACGAAACCTCCTATAGTGAATGGAAAAGTCCTCTTGAAGAAACAATTAAAAAAGTAGCAGAACAGGACTTGATATATCAGCAAATAAAACAGTGGGTACAACAGTTAACCAATCAAAGAAATCAGTCAAGTTTTTCAATAAATGATGCTAGAATGCTGTGCTACAAAAAAAGACTGTATGTACCTAATCAAAAAAACATTAAAAACTTACTGCTGGATGAGTTTCATAAAATCCACTATATTGGTCACCCCGGATACCAAAAAATGATTACTTCCCTATGGAAGGAGTACTATTGGCCAAATATGAAAAGAGATGTGGTTGAATACCTGGCTCGTTGTTTGGAATGCCAGCAGATTAAGGCATAGCATCAACACCCTGCAGGATTATTACAACCATTACCCATTCTAGAATGGAAATGGGAGACTATCTCTATGGATTTCATAACAGGTTTTCCCAAAACAAGGAAAAATAATGATTCAATCATGGTGGTGGTGGACAAGTTAAGTAAATCGGCGCATTTTATACCCATGCAATCAACCTATAAAGCTGTTCAAATTGCTCATATCTTTATGCAGAATATTTTTAAACTACATGCATTTCCTAAAACCATGATCTCAAATCGATATGTGAAATTTACTTCAGCTTTCTAGACAACATTGTTCGAGGAATTAGGAACTCAGCTGAATTTCAGCACAGCATATCACCCTCAAACTGATGGGCAAATTGAACGGGTGAACCAAGTGGTAGAAGACATGTTATGGGCCTATGTTATGCGACAACCAACTAGGTGGGAAGATTATCTACAGCTAGTTGAATTTGCATATAATAACAGCTACCATCCATCCTTATAGATGAGCCCATTTGAGGTGTTGTATGGGCAGAAATGTCATACACCCGCAAGTTGGGGTGGGCCAGAGGATTGATTAATACTTGGACGCGACATGCTTAAGGAAATGGAAGATACAGTTAAGGAAGTGAGAATCAATTTAAAGGCAGCTAAGGATAAACATAAAAATTTTGGGGACCGAAAGAGAAGGTTTAAGGAATATCAAGTCGGCGACCATGTATATGTGAGAATTCGAGCAAAGAGGAGCATGCTATAGTGGAGTGGGTGTGCCAAGTTAGCACCCCGATTTTGCAGACCCTTTCAGGTCTTAGCGAGAGTTGGGTCAGTTGCTTACCAGCTCGCTCTACTTAGTTAGATATGGGTCCACAACGTTTTCCATGCTTCCTTGTTAAAGAAATACGTTTACGGCCCCAAGCATATAATTAAATGGCAGGATATTTAGGTAAGAAGTGGCCACCGATTGCCTAATCCTAAAGCTTCTCTTTTAAGGAAAAAGTAACTTGGGATGTTGGATATTGCAGGTCGAACCGGAAGGAGAGGTCTTGGTCGAACCACTGAACATCCTCGACTGAAGAGAAGTAATGCTACGGAAGTAGCTTATTACCCAAATTAAAGTGCAGTGGTAGCACTTTGGACCTGACGAGGCCACTTGGGAAGACGAGGAACTAATGAAAAAGGATTATCCACGGCTGTTCCTGGCTAAAAGGCATCGGGACGATGTCTAATTTCACGGGGGAAGATGTGATGCCCCAGGTTAAATGTAAATATTCTATTTTACTAAAGTAAATGGAAAACTGAAATGACTGTTACTATCATTTTAGATGTAATAATATTTTCTGTGATATTTTCCTTTAAGAAAAAAAAAAATAAGAAAAGTTTCTTGAAATGGGCAACTACCAAAAGGTGGTTGCGGTGTGTATCAAAATGCCCTAACTTCCTTCTTGGTGGGGGGGGACGGGGGGGGCAAAGAGGGAAAGGTTCGATGCGCTGTAGGGACAGGCAGGCAAAAGGAAGAGGACACACAGAAAACAAAGCAGAAGGCTAAGTCTGGTAATGACCAGATAGCGCGGCATGAAAGTGCAGTGTCTTGCTGAGGGTAGTGACCCAGCAAGAGCTCGTGGGGAGGTTCTGGTCTGGTAGGACAAACCTCAAGGTTGGGTGGAATGTTAGAAGCAGTAGAGTAGTGAAGGCTCAGCTTCTGGAGCAATTTGTAAGTCACATCGATCCAGGTAAGTGAGTAAATACTTGTAGATAATTCATATGATGTAGATACACTGAATAGAATCATCAAACTACTGTCCATATTATTCTTCATTCAGAGCTTACAGTTTTTGTTAAAGAGTGTAGGAATGAAATAAAAATATATGCCGGGTGTGGTTACCTGTTAGATATCAATGATTCACTGTTTTTCTTAGAATTAAAATTTATGTATTTATGATAGCAATTGGTCTTAAACAAAGATTATACAGCAGGTTAAAAATCTTGAGATTCACCTGAAGGTGAGTAGATCTGGGGTTACTGCAACCCAAAAACAGTAGTCAGCTATAAATTTTATTGCCCATAAGCGAATGATAGTCTAATAGAAGAATCGTTGACCTGGGTCCTCTATAAACCCTCGGGTTGCAAGCTCGAACGAGGACTAAGGGACACCCTCCAAGAACATAGAGTCTATAGGAGATTAAGTCTTGATATTGTTTTCCCTTTTTAGGAATATACATAACTATAAGACCAAATAGATTCAAGGGTTTGGTATGGTAAAAACGTTGAAGTTGCATGCACGCGCGGATGAAAATCTGTACAATCGGATAGTAGAATGGTGATTGAAATTAGTATTGCCCTCTGTAGGAGGAAGCGAGAACCAATAATAGTATCATCAGCAAGAGACTTCTGATACTGGACTTAAGAGACTAACCAGTTAGTGGATGTATCATACACCCAAACCTAGGCGATACTGGTTTTGGTCGAAACACGAGACACGTCGACTTTGGTTGCATGGGTATAAGGTTAGACACACATGCATCAGAATAATAAGAAAGAAATCTTCTTTGAAAACCCTCGAGTGAGTAAGCGGAGTCAAATCAGAAAGTACCTGTAGAGTTAACTGGAATATAGTCATGCGTGAATCCAAACTCCCAAAATGTGACCAATAACCGGTAGTCTATACGCTCAAACATGTAACCATCCATGGCGAGCACAAAAGTTCAAGATTGTCCTAACTATACATACATGAGGCAATAATCAAAGCCAGAAACGGAGTACGGAGTATGCACAGATATAAACCACTTATTTGAGCTAATAAGGAGAAAAGAAAGTAGGCATACTTATATTAAAAACATTTCACCAGAATGAAACCATACATTTGCGCAAGACTACTCGGTACCATTATTTTAAGGATAAATGTCTTTAACAACCAGACGAATCTAGAGAACTCTGAGCAATGAAACCATGTATGGAAACCATAATATATATATATATATACAGACTTCTAAACAAATGTCCATGTTCAGATGTGCGATTGATAAATAAATATACAGAGTGCATGTAAGCACAAAACTTCCGAAAGGCAGACAAAGAACAATTCCTAAGCGATAACCCAAGTCTCTCATATAAAATCCAGCCGAGGCTCAGAGAAATAAGTTTGAGGATCGCAGCCTCATAGTTAATTAAAAACGAGAATTGTGGATTCCAAGATAGGGACATATATAAATTATGTTTAGGCCTAATGACCTGTAAAAATTATAGACAGATATAACCCCAATATTGCTGCACATGAAACCTTCATCATACCCCTAAAGCGATGCAGGTATTAGCGCGCATATCGCTACCGTCGCCAACTGCAACCTTGGTGTTTGGAGCATGAATATCTGCGAGGTAAGACATACACCTTGTTAGATCCATATTATCTGCCTTTTGGCAAGAATGAGAAAACGAAATAAAAATTATATTACTGTCAACGAATGCAGAGAAGAGCAGGGTTGTATTACCTACTCTGTTCAAACCCCACACCATCAAAGGTCGGCCCTTCGTCCAGGCAGAGTGTAGAGCAAGATTCGAGAACTTGCTGCGAGGAAATGAGTCCACGAAACGGCGCCAAGGGTGGAGTAAAGTGGTGAATGGACATGGCGACCATAAGATCGCTTGCCGAAATTCCAAACCATCCATGTCCTGAGAATCTCGAGATGGCAACTTGGTGCTGCCCACGCCACGCGCCGGGTGGTATATGTAAGTAAATGTGAGAGTTATGTAAACCGCCATCCAAACTCTTATGCATACAATGGACACCATAACTTTCGATACTACTAGCCATAGATAGGGTACGTGTTAACCAAATGGATTGGTAGGTACGAGCTTTATATCTCCCTTAAGTATAGTCTATCAAGATAAGGTATGCAAAAGTGTAGACTGACGGACGGTCTGTCAACTGTACACAATAAGAAGGTGTAGGCCACGGTCACTCGGGTGACATATCAACAATTATGATACTATTAAACATACCCTTAAACCCTTAAATATAGTGCCTAGTGATTTAAATTATCGCACATATTTTTTTTTTTACCATGGGGATCCATGGCAAACCCACATACAGACACAAACTTTCGTCATTGTATACTGTTGCATTCATTGAATTCTCATGTTTCTTGAACATGTACTCGTTGTATTAACCAATCTGGTTACTTTGTATTCTAAAATCATGGCGGTGTATATTTGGATTTACCGAGACAAAACACACTGCTACATCAATGTAGATACATTATGATCTTCTACCTGAAGTAAAACACACTGCTACATCAATGTAGATACATTATAATCTTCTACTTGAAAGTACAATCACGAGAAATGAAACATAAAAATGTTTCACAGTCCAATAATTAGAACTTTTTAGTGTCCACGATAATTATTGTGATTGGGATTTGAGGTTTTAATTTAGATAGTTTTAATTTGTGATTTTTTTATTTAATTTAGGATGATAATTTTGTTTTAGGGTTTAAATGATAATTTAGTTAAAATCTTCCATACTGGTTGTAATTATTGATTTAGGATTGTAATCTTGATTGAGTAAATTTTAATTTTGATTAACATTACTTAATATATCTCAGTGCAAGTTTATGTGATTAGTATTGTTTACAAAACGTCTTTCTGGAAATAATCATATAGATAATTTAGTTCTAGGCTTTTAGATCCACATAATGTGATTAATTGTCAGAACTAATATGATTTGCATACTACCACCATGAACCAAGGAGATTTTCTCTTTGAGAGCACATAAATTCCAAATGCTATGTCTAACTATTGTAAGTTTTTTAGTTCTTTTTTAAAAAGCTAACCAATATTTGTCATATAGTAATTTTTTATTGTTTAACATGTGTTTTCGAATACACAAATAGATTTAAAACTCTATAAAACTTAGAATTCCCTAGGTCATGGATAGTTCACAACTCAAACTTGTCATTCCAATAAATCCTTAACTAAATTAAGGAAAATTTGACTGTGTTTGAAAACAACTCTAAAAATTACAACAGTTAGACTAGGAAAGTTATATATATATATATATATGTTTGAATCAATTGTTTTATTTTTGGTTAGCTCTGCCAAAAAATGTTTGAATAGTGAATCTCATTGTTTACATAATAATCTCGCCAATTAAAAATTTATATCAGTTATTTTCATCTCTTTATTCAATAAAATTAAAATTACTAAAAAAAAACTCTTGATGTAATTAAAAAAATTTAAATTTAAATTATTATTTTTTTTTTAATTTATGTGAGTGGTTTGTTGATTACGCAGTAGTCTATAACGCCACTTTTTGAAAGCCTTTCCCGCGGATTTTTCAGGTCAAAATCCGGCAGCAATTCATTGGAATCCCAAGTTTGATAGCTAGTTTCTGCACAATCAATGGCTCCCAGGGGTTTTCCAGGGCGCTGAATCCAAATATGGAGGTAAAAAACCATTTTAACTGCTAAAAATCAAGATTTAACCTCATTTCTTCCGCAGGATTCCGTCACCGGAATCTCCAAAAAGTCGCATTATAGACAACTCCGTTGATTACTCTCCCTAAAAAAATTTCAAATATTCAATTTCATTGTTTACCTAATACTTCCTATATTTTTAATTAAAAATTTATATCAATTAATTTCATCTCTTTATTCAATAAAATTAAAATTCCATCATACTTCATATCCCTCGTATCAATTATTTTCATCGCTGTTCCGTCAGCAGCATAATTATCCTCGAGAATTTATGGTTATAATAGAGTATGAAAGCTAGGTTAAAGAATCCTACCGTGCACACCAACCAACCATTTTCTTATGTGATTCTGCTAACCTATAAAACCATTTGCACAAAAGCACATAATCGGTTACATACAAACTTTACAATTTCTATTTATATTGTAAGCTGTTGTCTATATTCCATGCTTTATATTGTTGTTCACACGTTTGATACAGCCAGTCTTGTACAAACTTTTGTCTATATTTCTCTGCAGAAAAAGCACAGCCAGTCTTGTACAAACTTTTCAGACTTTTATACGTATGGTTGTGCGGTTGTCCATATTCCTCCCTTTATTCTGGTGCACATTGTTTGACATCAGAAACATATAACAGAAATTTATGGGCGTCTGAGCATGAACCATTTGCATGAACGGCATTAAAGTTTTGTTTTAAAGGAATAGTTATAATATTCTATTTTTTCGTTCATTCTTTAAAAGGAATAGTTAATATAGATAGATAGATACTGTAGGATAACCAAAAAAACATAATTAAGTAAATTCTTTTTACAATTTATATAAACTAATGTTATTTTTATGGGTATATTTTTATTTTGATAATTTATTAATTTCTTTTTTAATTAAATATAGATAAGTTTAACTAATTAATATGTGTGGACATGGTTTCATCAAGTTATTATGAGCTCTTTTATCTTGTCACTCAAATTGCTTAATGGGTATCCTAGAGCTTGAAGAGTTATTTCTATGAGATCTTTGATCTATATTCACTCAAATTGCATTACAAATTACATATGGCTATCGAGTAGCCTCATAGACCATATATAATATGTTAAAGATACCCATATTGCATGAATATTTTACATAGCTTTTTTCAAATAAATTAAAAATGATTGACCTCTACTTAAATGGTGGGAAACATCACTATCAATACTAAAAAAAGAAAAAGTTGGCACTTGCACTTACCATGTATTTATGATGAAGATGTTGTTCTATATTATTGATGATTCACCTCTTTGCTGCTTTTACTAGCCAATGACTATAAGCATCATCCTTCATGGATATTGTATGAGTTTTTTCTTAGTGGCTAGTTGTTGATGAATTGTACCTTGCTAACATGGGACTTGTTCTCCTCAATATTGATTATTATTAAGCATCTATACTATGGGTTGACTACTCTTTGGCTAGAATTCATATGTTGATAGTGAGTTTCCTCTTTTCGGTGTGATCCTTTATTCAATAAGGCTCATGTGTGACGTTATGATTATACCCTTCATACCTACCATTATTATATATGTTACTTGTGCAATTAGCCTTAATAATGTCTCACCTTTATATTATTGTTTCTTTATGACACATGTTATGTAGGTATTAATACTTTAGTTCAATAATAGGAGATGATGATCCTAGACTCATTGTTTTCTATTCCTCTACCACCTCCCCCCCCCCCTCTCAACTGATGCTTACTTATATGGATGATTGCATATGATAAACCTAGACACCTATGAGATTATCTAGATTGTCTTGTTTTTATATTATTGTTTCTTTACAACATATATGTTATGTAGGTATTGACATTTCAGTTTATTATGATGGTGGTTCTAGACTCACCATCCTCTATCACCCCACACTCACTCATGCTTACTTCTATGGAATATTGAGTATGATAAACATAGATACTAATGAGAGTGTCCAGATTGTCAGAAAAACAGATGTTTCTTTTATTGATGATTCAATGGGCATTAAACGTGTTGATAATGGTCTTCTAACATTGGTAATTCTTTGATGATGATTATAATGATTACTCTTAGATGATGTGGTTGATCTATTATATACATTTGTTTTCTTAACATGTTCATTGTTGATTCTCTATATATTGATAATGGCATTGCACAAAGCATTAGTATTCTTGGTAATGGTTAAGTAGCGTTAATGACCCTTTCGTTAAGTAGTATTCTTTGATATGATTGATGATGTATACATGGTTTATATGACTAATATTTTATATGTTTAATATTATGGGTTATGATGTAGACTATATAGAATGCCCCATTATTGATATATTTCATATTATAGTGAGATTGATTATGATGATGATGTTGTATATGCATTTGTATATTAGAAATATTAATCAATTATAGGTGGAGACCTTACTAGACAATGAGAAAGTGAACTTAAGGGAAGGGATCATGGTTCAATCAGGATGACCATTGACTTGGGTAAAAAGGTAGAAAGGAAAGAGTTGTAACTCACTTTTACCTTATTTTTGAAACTTGTAAATTCATATTCAATACCAAATTCTCCCTTGTATGAGAAGAAGGGAAGGTCAAACCAAAAATATTGAATAAGAAATTACATTGAGATGGATTATTGAAGAGGTCAATTGCTACTGAATAGGTTAATTGGGTTGTGGGGAAATGCTCTGTGATTTTATGAATGTGATGATACTACTTGTGTTTTTAGATTATGTACTCATTGGTTGAATATAATTCTTTGTTTCTTCAATATGGATTGTATGGATTAAGGGGTTGGAGTGTGCCTATATTATTAAAGGGTACTTTAGCTTAATTTACTTGGCTCACTGCATTACTATCTTGGGCCCAATTTGCAATATTTAATTATCAGGTGTGGTCATGTTAGGCCCCTATACTACTAGTGTAACCCATTATTATTATTAGTACAACCCTCTTATTATATTGATGTACCCATGTAGTGCCCATATTGTTACTATTGTGCCCCATAGAAGCCCACC